>JAHWFP010163068.1:25286-86380 GCA_023313725.1 Lithobius niger
ATAATAATAATAATAATAATAATAATAATAATAATAATAATAATAATAATTTATTCCACACTTTGCACGAAACCAAGGGGTTTGTATGTGCACATTAACAAAATACAATACATGGTAAAAGTCAGAAGTCAGTGTTACACAAAATTCTCTAAATTATAAACTATTATATTATTAAACTACAATATACAGAATTTCTACAGAACGACTAAAATAAAGACTACAATAAAGACTACAGTGTTAGTATACTAAAGACTATTAAGATTACAATAATAATAAAGCCTTATTTTAAAATCCATTTTTTTATTTCTTTCCTAAAGTTATAATCTAAGTTCCTTAATTCTACTGGTAATTTATTAAATACTTTTGGAATTATGTAGCTCATTGTACGTTTCCCATATGAATTTCTGTATGAAGGCATCCTTAACCAATTATTATTATTTCTTACAGCTCTCACTATAATTTCTTTCCAATCTTTTTTCTTGTAATTTTGCACTATTACAGTAAAATCCATTAACATTTCTAAAGTCATGAGTTTGTTTTCAGTTAATGTTTCCTTTGTACTCTTTTTAATTCTATTGTTATTAAAGAGAATTTTAGCTGCTTTGTTTAATACTTTTTGTAAACTTTCAATTAGTCCTTTCGACGTTGTTGCATAAATGGTTAAAGCATACCTCACATTAGACATAATATAAGTTTCATATATTAATTTCTTAGTGTGAATATCTAAAATATCTCTAATTTTATACAGTAGTGGTATATTTCTTCTAATTTTATTTTTCAAATCCTCAATGTGTTGGTAAAATTTCCAATTCATATCAATGTCAAGTCCTAAGTATTTTGTTCTATTTACAGTAGTAATTTGTTTGCAATTACAATTTGTCATTAAACAATCATTATGGTGTGCTGTTATAGATACTTTACTTATCTCCATATGTGAGGTCTTAATTGGCATAAAACATGTTTTCTCGACGCTGATGCTGAGATCATTATTTTGGAAATAATTGCAAATTTTATTGAAGTCATTTTGTAAATCCTTCACCATATTATTATTTTTTCATTTATTGATAACATAAAGATATCGTCTGCATAAATTGTTAAATCTGTATTCCAATTGATTTCTTTTAAGTCATTTATGTAAATAACGAATAATAAAGGGCCTAGAATTGAGCCTTGTGGCACTCCATAATCAACATATTCCCAGTCATCCATGATATCACTAATTCTGACACAGCACATTCTATTTGTTAGGTAATTTTCAATGATGTTGGCCATTTTCCCTCTGATTCCATATAAGCTTAGTTTTTCCTTTAACACTCCTTTATCAAGAATATCATACGCTTTAATTAAATCAATTAAGATGGCTCCCACAAATTTACCTTCATTTAAAGCTTTTGTTATATTATTATTTAAAACATTTAATGCGTCAGATGCTCCCTTATTTTTTTGATATCCAAATTGTTTAACATTAATTAATTTAAACTTTTCTAGGAAATTTTGCATTTTATTAACAAAATACCTTTCAACAATTTTATTCAGTACTGGCAGTAGAGCAATTGGTCTATAATTATTAATATCATGTTTTTTACCTTTTTTATAGATAGGTCTCAGGACTTGCTTTTTTAAGTTGTTAGGCCAAATTTCTGTATTTATAATTGCAGTAATCAGTTTGACCATGAAAGTACAAGTGTTTTTTGGTGTATGGAGAAAATGTTCAATTTGGAAGCCATCGTAGCCTGTAGCCTTTTTGCAAACAAAATTATTTAGAATTCCTTTTATTTCATATTTGGTTGGTGGTGTTATTGACATTGTGTTAACAATATTTAATTTTGATGTGTATAATTTAGTTTTCGTTCTAACTTTATTCCTTTTCACATTAATTACTTGTTGAATAAAATTTTTTGAGAATTTTTAGCATAAATCTTTTGTCTTTTCTTTTGGAAATGCAGTTTTAATATTCTCTTCAACGCTCTCTTTATTTTTTCCATTACCAATTAGATCACTTAATTTCATCCAAATTTTTTTACTGTCATTTTTATGACTTCTAAAGAATTCATTATAAAAAAGTTGTTTCGCTTTATTTATTTCAAATTTAACTTGCTGTTTGTAACTTGCATATTTTTCTTTTAGTTCAAAATATAACAAAGATGGATTTTTTATTTTGCACATTTTTGTCCAAAGCTTGTTTTTTTCATTTATTAATTCCAGTAATTCCTTGGTCATCCATTCGTTTTTCCAGGTATGTTTTGCTGGTTTTTTCCTCCAAATTACTTTATTAGTATCATAAATTTTTGTAATTACTTCTTCAATTTTGTCGTACATAATATTTGGATCTTTAATATTATCTAAGCAAGTCCAGTCAACATTTTCAAGTTGCTTTTCAATACTTTTATTATTATATTTACTGATATAGTCTTCCTTTACATTGTCTTTGTTTTGTTTATCTGTAATTTGATGCCACAATTCAAATGCTATGTAATAATGATCAGCTAACTTTTGTTTAATGACGAATGCATTACACATATCCCCTGATAACTTTGTGTAAATTATGTCAAGACATGATTTTCTTAATTTATCCAATCTAAATTCTTCTCTTGTGGGTGAATTAATTTGCTGACTGTAGCCAAAACTTGCTAGAAGATTTTCAAATTTCTCAATATCATATTTCTCATTTTTATCTTGAGTTTCAATTAATAAGTTGAAATTAAGGTCACCGATGATTATTCTGTTTACCTTGGTATTTTTTTCATCAGAGACTAAATACAGTTTTAGGTCTTTAATAAATTTAGCTCTATTTGATGATGGCATTCTATATATTGACAATACGTTGTAGTGATATCCCTTATATACAAAAGTTATGTCAATCACTTTATTATTATTGAAGGTAATGGTTCTATAATTAACATGCTCAAATTTATTATTTTTCAAAAAAAAGATTACACCACCCCCTCTTTGTTCTTTTCTACAGGTCCCAAACTGTTCATAGCCGTCTAAATGATAATTTATTAGTTCATCTTCTTTAATATTAACTTCTGTTAGTACCATACAATCCCAGTCAGTTTCACTATTTTCAATATCAACCTTAAATAAATCCCAGTTTAATCGACAACTTCTTATATTAACATGAATACCTTTTAAACTATCTCCTTCACAAAAGTTATCTTTTAGTTCTGTAATATTCTCAACAATTTCATTTATCCACTCTTCACTTTCCTCAATTTTATGGTTGTTGATCGCCATTACTTTGATCTATTTTTTTTGCCAGGTTTTCAAGATCTTCATCATTTTTAATCGTATGTATGTACTTCTCATTGTCATTCTTTTTTAAATGAATCTTACCTTCTTTAACCCAAATGTATTTAAACTCTTGTTTTAGTTGGTTTTTTACCTTCCACAGTAAGGTTTTGTAATATGGCGTCAAATGTTCGTTGACGTAGATTTTTGTGTTGTTTCCATTTTGAAAGAATAATAATAATAATAATAATTTTATTGCTTTAATGTACAGAATGTTAAGTACAGGCACGAAGCTCTAATAAGCTTGTATGTGCAAGCAAGGAACATAAAGTATAACACACTTAATAAACTTTAATACATGATTTTATAGTCTATAATATATTTTACCATTAGAATACATAAAAAAAAGACCAACAAACATTATGTAAAATGTTGTAAGATCCATTTCTTAATTGATTTTTGAACTTTGTGAAATGCGTCTGCCTCTCTTAAGGTCCTCAGAAGTTTATTTAAGTAGTGTGGAATTAGAAAGTTTAATCCTCTCTTACCATACGAATTATTCCAAATTGGTTCAATTAACCCTTTGTTATTTCCACGAATTATCCGATTTATTTTAATTTTATACTCTCTGTTATTATAATGTCTTTTAAAAAGAATCCAAGCAAGTGTTTGTGGAACATTTAAAATTTGGTGTTTTTTTGTATATTTTAGCACTGTTTTGCGTTTTGTCTTTCTTGAAAAGTGTTTTCAGGGCTTTGTTAATTACTTTTTGAAGATGATTAAGTAATCCAGTTGTTATTGTACCGTATATTGAAATGCCGTAAATAACATTTGACATAAACATTTGACAAAAACTGCTTTTTTATTGTTTATATTTAGTGTGTTCTTCAGCTGATAGAAAGTTGGCATTATTTTTCTCATTTTTTAAATAAGACAGTAAATGTGATCATGGAATTTCCAGTTCTTATCAATTTCGATTCCTAAGTATTTTGTCTTATGTACTCTTTTAATTGCCACACAAGAACATTTACCTGAGTTGTTGCAGTCAGGATTGCACAAAGTAATATTTCCCTGTTCACTGCTTTTATGTGAAGTAGCAATTGGTAGAAAAACTGTTTTCTCTTCATTTAAAATAAGATCTTTTTTTTTCTAAGTAAGTCCTTAGTTTTAGGAAATCTGTTTGTAGATTCTGTACCATTTTTTTGTATTCAAAGTTTATAGACAGCATACAAATATCATCTGCGTATAGTTAAGTTAGTTTTCCAGTTAATGTCAGAAATGTCATTTAAGTAAATTATGAACAAAAGGGGGCCTAGAACAGAACCTAGTGGGACGCCATAGCTGCAAGATTTCCAAGAACTTAAGTTGCTATCAATTTTGACTGAGAAACGTCTATCTGTAAGGTAGCTATCAATTATATTGTATATTTTCCCTCTAAGGCCATATTTATAAATTTTTTTTAGGATAATTTCTTTATTTAACGTGTCAAAAGCTTTTGTTAAATCTATAAGAACTGCACCCGCATGCTTACCTTCATTCAAAGCTCTAGTTATATTATTGTTTATGTTTTCCAGTGCATCTAACGTTCCTTGTCCTTTCCTAAAACCAAACTGAATTTTATTTAGAAGGTTATATTTCATTAAAAATTGTTCAATTTTCTGGTAAAAAAATTTTTCAATGATTTTATTTAGGACCAGCAATACAGAGATTGGCCTATAGTTATTTATTTCTAGTGGGTTTCCTTTTTTTGTAAATTGGACGAATAATTTGTTTTTTTCAAGTTGCTTGGCCAACTTTTTTTTTTGATGATGCTATTTATTAGATATACCATGAACTCACAAGTTTTTTCCTTTGTAGCCAACAATTGCTTGAGAAGGAACTGATCATGCCCAGTAGATTTTTTAGGCTTTAATTGATTCATAATTGCTAGAATTTCTAAGTTTGTCGCTTCTATTATTCCCATGGTACAAGTTGTTTTTTGATAGCTGGTACTTTGCCCATTTGTGAGATCCCTAGTCAATTTCGGACCACATGTTGTCTTTCCTGTAATGTTTTTTCTTTGGGTCAAAATTTGTGGCATAAGATTTTCGTAATGCTCGGCAAAATCATTACAAGTGTTTACAATGTTACTTTGAAAGTGTTTTTTTATATGTTCATCAATTTTTACTTTATTGTTACTTCTTCCAATAAGATTATTAATTTTATTCCAAACTTTTTGTCCATCATTTTTATTTTTTTGAAAAAAGTTTTCATAGTACTTTTGTTTGGTTATTTTAATACTTTTCGCAACTTTCTTTTTCAGAAGTTTATATTTATCATTAATTTCAGTAAATGCAAAATTATTTGTATTCCCAATGGTTTTAAGATATTTCCACATCTTATTTTTTTCATTAATCAGTTTAAGTAATTCATCATTCATCCATTCATTTCTAAATTCATTATTTTTTATTTTTGTATTTTTCTTATTCTGAGGAAAGAAAGATTTTTTTTTGTAGATTAAATTAACTGTGCTTTCAATTTGTTCATATATTTCATTTGGATTGTCCAGGTTTCTCAGTTTGTCCCAGTTGATGCTTTCTAATTGCTCAATTATTTTGTTGTTGTTGAGTTTCAGATTAGCAGTAGGCATACTTCCTATGGGATTTGTTTCAGATTTTTTTTTTAAGTTTATTTTTTTTATCACCAAGTTCAATAGTTGTATAGTAGTGATCAGCTGGTTTCATAGTATAACAGCACTTCTTGAATCTAGTTGCGTTAATTTTGTAAAAATTAAGTCAATACACGACTTGGTTAGCCTATTGTTCCTCAGTTCCTCTCTAGTTGGCGTTTCAATTTGTTGACAATAACCAAAACTGGCGATTAAGTTTTCAAATTTATGGATATAATTTTTCTCACTGTCGTCTTGTGTTTCCATTAAAGTATTGTAATTAAAGTCTCCCATAAAAATTATATTAATTTCATTGCTTAGGTTTTTTTTTCATAACTTTCTTTAATAAGCACTGTTTTAATGTTGTCAAAACCAGTTGAATTTGTCTTTTTTAGTTCTTTTATTATTTGTTTTATTTCTGTGTCTGTCGCATAGTCAATAAACATTGTATATTGATTTTTTTATTTCCTTTTTTTTATCAAGGTATTTTTTACTATACAGTTTTTCTTCTAAGAAATGCTGTGTTCTATTTTTACCAGCTTCTTTAAGTTTTGGTACTTGCTGACCAAAGTTTAGATTGAACTTCTTACAGGTAACTTCAGTTTCTTCTCCTTTAAAGGTTTTTTTAATTGTTGGTCAATGTTTGTTTTTGTGTGGTATTCACCTGTAAGTTGCTTAACAGTCTCCCACATTGTTTTACTATCCTTTTTGTTATTTTCCAAAACGTTTTTATAATAGTTTTGCTTATCCTCAAATATTTTATTTTCAACTATTCTTTTCAATCTTTTGTATTTGTCAGATTCTTCTTTGTTTACAGTATCACTTACTTTTAGCATTCTCCAAAGTTTATTTTTCTTTTCAATCAATCCAATTGTTTCATTTGTGATCCATTTTTTCCTTCCATTACTTTTACTAAGTTTTGTTTTACTTCTTCTTACTTTTATATTCTTTGAATAATTGAATTGATTGTATCAACAATTTCTTGGTATACTTGGTTTCCAGTTTTACATGTATTCAATATATTCCAGTCAATTTTATTTAACTCCTCGTTTATTTTTTGATCGTTGTAATTTATTTGTTGATTAAAATCCACATCCTTTAAGTTACTTTTTCTTTTTTATGTATTTTCTTATTTGCAGTGTTTGTGATTTTTTTATTTACTCTGCATGCAGTGAAATAGTGATCCGCGATTTTTATTTCAACCGTTGAACCATTCCCAGTATTATGCAGACTTTTAAATAAAATGTGATCAATACATGATTTTTGTATGTAGTAATCATTATTCTTCTTTCTTTTTGTTAATTCAACAAGTGTCGGAGAGTCAATTAAGGTTTCAAATCCTAGTTCTGCCATGTAGTTTTGGTACTTATCAATTATATTCTGTTCAAACTTATCTTTATTTGTGTCTTCCGTCTGCAATATATTTACATATGTTTACATCTCCAATCAAGATACATGTTGTATTTTTTTTAATTTTTTATTAAATAAACTCTTTAAATCTGCAATAAAATTAAGTTTATTGCTATCAGGTTTTCTGTTAATTACACATATTTCAAAGATTTGATTTGTGGAGATAAAATTTATTACTAATGCATTGTTTGCCCCAATCATAATTTCTTGTGATTTTAATTTGTCAATATTTTTACTTTGATTTATAAAGATCATTATTCCTCCCCCGCGGTTTGTGTTTTCTCTCGTAATAGTTTTTTTGTAAAATTTTTAATGTTATGTAGACCAATTTCCTCTTTTTAATATTAATTCTGTTAAGATATTAAATCCCAAAAAAGTACATCATTGTTTGTTATTAAAATAAATTTGTCCCAGTTTTTTCTTAGACTTCTAATATTTAAATGCAAGATTTGCAATTCTTGACCAGTATTTTGATATTTCCTTTCTTCTTTCCATTATTCATCAAAGTTTTCAAAAATCTTATTTATGAATTTTTTTTACTTTGTTTAGTGCATTTGATTAACAATAAGTTCATTTCATGGGTCGTTTGTTGCTTGCACAGTTTCACTTGTACTCTTGTCGTTCTTCTGGATTAGTGTTTCTAGATCAAGCTCACTTTTAAGCACATATACA
Organism: Lithobius niger; assembly: GCA_023313725.1. NCBI lineage: Eukaryota > Metazoa > Arthropoda > Chilopoda > Lithobiomorpha > Lithobiidae > Lithobius > Lithobius niger. The sequence continues at coordinate 33,247 of JAHWFP010163068.1, forward strand.
TGTTTTTCATTTTCATTCTTCCTTACGTTGATTTTACCCTCACGGAACCAGATAAATCTATATCTGTTCTTTAGTGATTGCTTGGCCTTCCACAAAAGACTTTTATAGAAGGTGGTTAGGTGCTCATTGATAAAAATGTGATTATCACTTCCATCACCATAAGCCTCTTTGTTCGTAACACGCTGCTTATATTTTTTCTTTAGCCAGATGTCACTGTATTCACGACACTTAAACTGAATGATGATATTTTCAGAACAGTTTTTGTTTTTGGTCGGGATCCTATGCACTTTATCAACATGCCAGTCTCTGAATTCTTCGATCTCTAAAATGTCAACTAGACCGTGTATGGTGTCAACTATGTTTTCGTTTTTCACATTATCTACTCCGTAGATTTCTAGATTTTTGTTTCTTGCATATTGTTCTGCTTCTTGTTGTGTTTGTTTGATTTCATGAAGTGATGACTTTAGGTGTTTTGTTTCTTCATTGTCAGCAGTTTTCATGCTCTTCAGTTGTTCTTCGATGCAATCCATCCGCTTATTAAGTTTCTTGTTTTCTTTTTTGAGTTCAAGATTTTCTTTTCTCATTTCTTCATAACTTATATTAATGAAATTCATGCTTTCTATTATTTTCTCGTTGTTAAATTTGATTTCCTGTAACGTTTTATCAATTCTGGCAATTGCCTTGTCTCGCTCATTATCATTTCATGCTCTCGATTCTTCAATATTATCTTGATGTTGGTTTTTCTGCACTTGTTTGATTTTTTCCGTCATTTTCCACGTTCATGTTTTCACTTTCGGTGTCGCTTTCTTCGTGCACGCTATTGTCATCCGTTTTTTCGGCAGTATTTTTTCCTGTTTGTGTGTCTCGTTCCTTCTCCTGTTTACCTGAGTTTGTATTTACTCGCACTGCTTTACATCTTCGACACTTCCATGTGCCTATTTTTTTCCCATGGCTTTGATGGTCGTTATCGCGAGTCCTGTACAGTTATGGTATCGTCCATTGCAGGCCGTACATGTGAGAAAGTCTCCCGCGTTTATCTAGATTACTTCTTCACAATTCTGGCATCTAAACGTCAGCATTTTTTTTTTTTACGTGGTTCACTTTATTTCGTTACGAAAGCACTAGCTTCTTAGCACGGGGTGATGTCGTCGTTTGCCATTTCCTCAGCATGTAGTTGTGACGTCATTTGCCATCTTGTTAAATCGCACTGCTGGATTTTTGTCCATCAACTCAAAATTTCAAACGTTCAATCCTCCTCAATTACACTCACTAAAGGATCAATCTTGGTCTCAAAAAACTCACCAGATGTCCGATAACAGTCCTGCTAAAACATAATTTCGCCGCAATTCAGCAAATCGTATTTTGAAGGCAAAATCTTGGAGCCAAGAAATCGGCCTCGCCCATTCTGCTAGCCTCAAAGTAGCCTAATGATAATATTAATAATAATAATAATGCAGCTCTATTACCAAAAACAAATGGTAAAAGGAAACTGGAAGGGATAAAACATTACCCTCTAACACCAGCCCCTACTAATTTTAAACAAGATTTACAATTTCTAGACCATTGGGGTGCGTCATCGAAATGTTAGTGATTAAAATTTAAAGTACAGATATAAGGCCAAATAAGATCAAAAACACTTTAGAATCATGGAAAGATCAACTTTTCCAGACCCCGTTTGAACTGATGAAGACTACGCGACATCACCAACTCGAATGCCAAGGAATTCCATGACTGTATTACACGGTTTGAGAAGAAGAACTTTGTACAGTCTCTTTTCATTTTTGTGACTCTTAGTTTAAATGGTGTCCTGTGGTATATGCATTATCTCGGACGCAGAAAAGTTTTTTGGGTCTGCATCAACTAGTCAGTGTAGAATGGAGAAAGTAAGGCATAGATCAGCTTGTAATCGTCGCAGTTCTAAAGAGCCTAAACCCAAACGTTTTAACTGCTGTTTGTAGAACATTATACAAACCTGGAACAAATTTAGTAAACGTTCTTTGGACCGACTCAATTACTTTAATATCTTTCACTAAGTGTGGAGACCAGACCCGACAGGCATATTCGGCAATAGGTCGAGCGTAAACATTAAATGCCCTTACCAAGGTATCGATATCTCCAGACACAAAAAAGCGTTTAATCATATGACCAATCCGCTTAGCCCTAAAGGCAATCTGACAGCAATGTTTTGAAAACTTGAGATCAGATGTTAGGTAAATACCAAGATCCTTTATCTCGTAAGCGGACTCCAGCAACAGATTATCAAGAGTATATGAAGTGGTTCTGTGCATGTTTCCTAATGGGAAAATAAGACATTTTTTAGCGTTTATAGGGAGTTGCCACTGTGATGACCAACTGCATAGACAATTTAGGGCTAATTGAAGAAAGTAATGATCTTCAGAGGTTTTTACGTTGTTATAAAGCTTTATGTAGTCGGTAAATTTTGGCATTCTGACTGTACCACTTTCAACCTGTAAATTGGAGACAAATAGGACAAATAATAGTGGACCTAAAACTGAGCCTTGTGGAACAACGCTGGTGACTGGTGTAAAATCAGTGACTGAACCACTAATATGTACTGCTTGAGATCTAAGACTCAAAAAATCCTTAATCCGGTGATAAACTCTCCCATCACTGCCTAAGTTATTTAGTTTTTGAAGTAGTTTTGAATTTACGACCGAGTCGAACACCTTTGCAAAATCAATACAAATAACGTCCGCTGGAATAGCATTTTCAATGGATTTTGTCCAGTTATTTATGAATTTAACAGCTATAATGTGGATGAGCGACCAGGTAGAAAACCATACTGGTCATTTGGCACAAGGTTATATTTGTGCAAATGATTCAGAATTGCGTCACGAATGAATCTGTCTAGAATTCTACACGGAACACATGTAAGAGAAATTGGGCGATACTTAGTAGGTTCAGCTGCATTGCCCTTTTTGAAAATAGGACTAACCCTAGCCATCTTCCAGCATTTTGGTAGCACGGCCGAGGTGAATGATGATTTCAGGAGTAAGTACAATGGTTCACTTAGCTCCGAAGCAAGGGTTTTGTAGAAATTTGGGGAAAAGCCATCAGGGCAAATTGCTGAACTACTGTTAAGTTTTCTTAATTTAGTTTCAATACTCTGGGCTGTAAATTCAGGGGACTCAATTTTGGGTTTGTTTGAAGGTAATGAACAATTATCTAGTTCAGACTCCAATGGAGCAGGGGTATTGTTATCGACTACAAAATTTTTACAGAAAGTGTAGTTAAAGGCATTTGCTTTGTCTTGGTTATTCGTTAGTAATTTATTATTGAAATGAATGGGAGGAACTTTTCTAGAAATTTGCGTTTGTCTTTTGACATGCTTAAAAAGGGCACTCATAGTTCCCCCCTGAATTATTTTACACTCAGAATTTATCGCATTTGTTTTACACAAGGATTTTAATTGTTTTCTACAATTATCATACAAACTCATGTTTGTATCAGTTCTGTTTATTTTCAGCCGTTTCCAAAGCCTTTTTTATATGCTGTCAGTTTTCTAATTTCTTTCGGTATTTTCAATGTTCCTTTCTTATTTTTGAGCACATATTCAGATGATTTTTGGACTAGTTCGGAGAGTATACAGTTAAACATATTCCATTTGCTTTCCACAGTTTGTGATTCTTTTAAGTATAACTTCCATTGAATTGTATTCAAATTTATTCGTAGTAAATTAAAGTTTATTTTTTTAAACTTATTTATTGCTTCTTTATTTACTCCATTACTAATACTATGAATCGAGATAATTATGGTTTCATGATCACTCGTGCTGAAGTGCTCTGTGACATCTATATCAAACATTAACCGATCGGTATCTACCAGAAGAAGATCAAGAATATTTTCACCTCTAGTTGGTTTTGTCAGTAATTGGTCCAACCCCAGATCCATTGTACAACCAAGAAAGATTTGTTGATTAAAATCAGAAGCTAAGTGATTTGTCCAATTTACGTAAGACATATTAAAGTCACCCATGACCAAATTTGTATATTAGTAAGACAACACTTAGTGCCTCGGAATCCTTTGCGATATCCAAAGAAGTTACCTCAATTTTATTGCTTATGAAAAGGACAATTCCTTCCCCACGACTGCGATCCCTTCTAAATATGCAATATGGGACATCCCGTGTCAGCATGACATCAAACCAGGTCTCAACAATTACAATATCATAAATCAAATGTAATGGTAAAACACGAAGATCCGCCAATTTGCCCGTTGCACTTTGTGCAATTATCAGGCAACCAGACAGACTTTCATTATCATCATGCTCAGTGGAAGAATTTGGTGGCTGGTTAGGGTGAATCTGTCTAACAACATTGGTATTTAGTTATACTGCATTTGTGTGCAATCAATGTTATTTCCTGGTATAAAAGTCAATTGTAGTTCGAGTGTAGCCACGCTATTCAAATCGTTACTAAGTAAAGTGCTGGACCAACCTAGAAATACTTTATGTCATTTATAATTCTTCAGTTTCCCTGATAGGAATAAAACCATCATAGTATGTATACCAGGACCAGTAATTTTCAATGGCACATTCTAGGGTAATTTTGCCACTAGCCTACAAGTGGACAACATACGGGGCAAGGAGACCTCTGTTATTCGTGATTGTGTCCCATATGAACATAAAACCACAACCGTTTAATTTGCAAACTGCTTGTATATTGCTTGTACATTGAACCAAATGATCGGGCAAACCAGTCGTCATTGCTCTTTCCTGGCTTTGCATCCCGGAGAAAAAACCAACAATACTTATCCTTGCTTGCGGTGTGATACCTCTAATTAGTACACGTAAAGTCTTAAGCATTAAAGTTATGGGCCTGGAATTTTTATTTTACTGATTTCAGCTAAAGTTATGTAATGCCTGAGTTTGTTTTAAACAATCAATTGGCATTTATTGTTTAGCAACTAGAGAACTTTTCAATATGCTGTTAAAACGTATAACTAATTTATGAATTGCTTTAATATAAAATTTTTGCCAGACCTGCAGGCTTTTGTTACTGGTCCTGAAGAAAAGCTTACTGGTCCAATAACTAACCTAACCTACTGGTCCAGTAAAACCTGCGCATTGATATAGTAAGAATAGCTACTAGGCTAGCAAGCCCAGTTATTTCTTATGACTTCGATTTAGAAATCTTTTACTGAATGCAATACATTGCACTCCTGAATGATTCAGGTGCAAATTACAAACTAGGGCACAAATTAATAAGATGGGAATATAAGTTATACTTGATTTCCCAAGGAATTCTTTTGTAAAGTTAATTTTCCAAATGAGTTTTTCAAAATATTTGATTGTTAGCTTTGCTGTGATGATATTTGTGATGATATTTAACAAATGCTCACTGAAAAGCAATGCAATAAAATAAAGATAGACAGGCAATTCACTGTGTATCGCATTTCTGCGGAAAAAAAAACAATTAGAAAAACACCCATGACACATCAAATCTTGGACGATATGTGTGTGTGTCACTACGGTTAGGGCGAATTGGCTACATGATGTCGCTTGCTGCCCAAACTGCACAAAAAAGTCAATCAAAGCCACAAATTTTTCGTTTTTATGCTCATCGTGCAGTGTTCGTTGATATCTATGCATTTCTTTATTTACTTAAAGTGCTTTATTGCTGCACTTATTTCCAATTTTCTTTAGTATTATTTCCAGCGATTTTTGTCTATTTATTTTTCCTTAGTATTATTGCTGCACAAACAGAACCTACTCGGTTTTGAGATTTAGTTGCAGATCATAGAGTACCAGTGGCATGCATAGGAGGTGGGGGGGGGGGCTCTCCGGAAAATTTGCCCTTCTTGCCCTTTTTGTAAAATATGCCCCATTTTGCTTTACTGAATCGATGAAATGCAGGCTTAAAACGGCAAGAAGAAGGCCAAGAAAGCTGCAGAAAACGATAAATGGGGATAAAAAGAGACTGATAAGCCAATAAAAATGGCCTCCAGAAAAAAACAACTTTAGTTGTCATGCCTTTTACTCTTGGAGGTCTGTGCAGTGTGTATGTTACTATTGAATTCAGCAATGTGTTTCACATAGAGGAAAGGCATTCCAAGGAAAACGAGTAGAAAAATGCAAAGCTTACGTGCAGCTGCCCTGCTTAGCTTGCTTAGCCCTGCCATCAGAGTCACCAAATTACTCGGCACAAACTTACTGCACTTCCTGAACTTTCGAATTGTCCCCTATTGGAGTTACTGACCCAACTGATTATAGATTACTGATGATTACTGGTCCAGTTAAATGCTGTTTACTGTTGCTACTCTCCAGTTGATAACATCCTGGAGGTATTGGTCCAGTAGGAAAAAAACTCAGTTGGAGTTACTGGTTTGCGTAACTACTTCACCAGTTGGTGAACTATTCTCTACTGCCATTACTGGTCCAGTTGAATGTATTCCACTGTTGGTTACTGTTCCAGTTAAAAATATCCATTGGAAATATTGGTCCAGTTGAAACTATCTACTGGTTGTGCTGGTCCAGTTAAACAGTTCCCAAGTAGGCAAAACATTTCTTACTGGAGTTGCTGGTCCCATTTAAAGGACTACACTGTTGGTTATTGGTCCAGTTCAAAATATCTATCGGAGGTATTGGTCCAGTTGGAAATAACAACTGTTGTATTGGTCCAATTAACCAGTTCAGCAGTAGACAAAACATTTCTTACTGGAGTAACAGGTCCAGTTGAAAAGATACTACTGCTGGTTAATGGTCCAGTTCAAAATAACTACAGCCAGTATTGGTCCAGTTGAAATTAGCTATTGGTGTTACTGGTTCAATTGCACATGTTCTACTATTGGTTACAGGCCCAGTTGAAAATATCTACTGGAGGTATTGGTCCAGTTGAAAATATCTACTGGTTGCATTGGTCCAGTTAAACAGTTCACTGGACAAAACATTTCTTACTGGAGTTACAGGTCCAGTTGAAACGATGCTACTGTTGTTACTGGTCCAGTTCCAAATATGTACTGGATGTATTGGTCCATTTAAAAATACCTACTGCAGGTATTGGTACAGTTGAAATTTTCTACTGGACATACTGGTCCAGTAGAAATTTTCCATTAGGATTTCCAATAGAGGTCTCTGTAATTTTGGAAGATGTTTTGCATGCTCCTGGAATGCATGGGAACTTAATTTCCGGGATGAAGATATTTAAAGCTGGTTTCCGTCTTATGTCAGATGAACAAGGTTTGTTATTAAGTTACCCAGATGGTGAACCCTTCCTGCCAGTTCTTGCAAGAGGCGAGTGTTTTGTTATTCAAGGATAGTTGGCATTGATACACCCTGTACTACAGCAGATTAGTGCAGGTAGCTCACAGAAACCCATCCAACGCTAAGGGAAGGGTAGACAAGCTTTCTCCAAGCCTTGTGGCATCTTCTTTAACCAAGGTTCCATCGGTTTCGTCTGCAACTGCACCTGTGGAAGTGGTTCCCACAAGACTTACAGAAACTGCATTATGGCATGAATGCACTGGCCATGTCAACATCCCATCTTTGAAAAGAATGGTGAATCAAAACAAACTTCGTGGTATTCAAAGTTTATCAAATGACTCACCGGACTGTGCTTCATGAAGAATTGGAAGTCAACAAGAGCCCGGCATGTGTCATTTGAAGGAAAGAGGTCAAGTGCGCCATTAGAGCTAGTCCATTCGGGTGCATGGGGACCAGCCCTGATTACTTCAGTAGGAGGTGCAAAATATTTCATCTCCTTCATTGATGACTACTCCCGGCGATGTGCACTCTACACCATGGCCACGAAAGATGAAGCATTTCATTTCTTTGAACTGTATCGAGTTCGTGTTGAACGGGAAACTGGAAGAAAATTAAAGCGACTTCTTACAGACAACGGTATGGAGTATAGTTCAAATTATTTTCAACAGCAACTCGGCCGTCTTGGCATATTGACTGAACGTATAAACGTATACAGTCCTGAGATGAATGGCATTGCAGAACGTCTCAACCGTACCCTGTTAGCCAATACACGTACTTTGTTCCACGTTTCAAAAGTATCTGGCGAATGGTACAGGCCCATAACTTTAATGTTAAAGATGGTATGTGTATATAAGGCTGATCAACACCCTCCAAAATTGTAAATACAGCAACAGTTGGAGCTATGGAAGGCAGGTAAGTAATAGTGTTAGGTCTATTTTTAGTAGCTACGTTGTAACCGTGTATAGGCCTACTGGAATATTTCAGGAAAGGCATAATCAGTTGTAATGACATTTACTAATAGTGTAGCATACGAAAGCGCAATTTTTTTCCAGAGAAGCCTACTGGTCCAGTAATATAGTTTTACTGAACCAGTACAAGATTATTACTGGTCCTATAGGAAAACCTTACTGGTCCTGTACACCTTGGATATTAGACCAGTAAGAAGAGTATGGGACCAGTTACAATTTAGTAATGGTCCAGTAAGAAGATCCTACTGGCCCAGTGCACAATTGTGACTGAACCAGTAATAATTTTCTACAGGTCCTAGCTACAGGAACAGTATGAATACCCTACTGGTCCAGTATTCCATAAACCAGTAAGTATACTGGTCCAGTAAAAAAATTCCAGTAGGATTTCCAATATGGGTGGGCAGAAAAGTTGAAGACTGCAGCCTACTTAAGGAACCGGTCTCCTCATAGTGGGAGTAATGGAGAAATACCAAATTCTTTATGGTATGGAAATCAACCTGCTGTCCATCATTTGTGCCGTATTGGCTGTCTCTGCTTCGTTCATGATGATCGTCCTCGTAGAACAAAACTTCAGCCAAGAGCCAGCCTAGGGATACTGCTTGGGTATGCCTTAAAGACACGAGGGTATCGAGAGTTTGGTCGCCGGATGAAGGTAAAAAAGTGAAAGAGTCGAAGGGTGTACGTTTCGATGAGAAGAGGATAGGAATGGAATCCCTGCGTAATGTTCAGAATGGAACGCATGAGGAATTTATATTACAAGAAGAATCTGGAGGTACTCTAACCCGTAAGCATGTTACTCTTCCAGTGCCAACGCCTTCACCACCTTCAATGGTTCGGGTGACTACAACGCAAACAGCCAAGTACGGGATCCTGCACCTGGATGGGAAAGACAAGTGGTTTGTCGTGAGACTGGAAATAGAGCAGGCAGATGTGATATACATTATCGTTAAATGGGTGGAAATCATTTAAGATCAAGAGCAGAAGCTCAGCGCTATTGCGAATCTAAAGGATTAATTTTTTAACCTAACAGGTTCGATTTCAGTACCAAGAACCTTGTTCCTGCCATAGGGGTGACTCCAAACCCTCCACCAGCCTTGTCTAATCCTGAATCTTTTCCTGAACTGCCTTCAGTGGAGAGTTTAGATAACCCGCAACCTCTGCATTGTCTTCACCACCTCAAGAATGGACTAACGCTAGAGAGTATGACGAAGAAGTGAACTTCTGTCATGTCCCTGGCCCTTTTCAGTGCATACAGGCACATTGTGCCGAAGTAAATATTTCATAGTCGTATGCAGCTGCTATTAAATCACCTGAGGCAGGTGAATGGAAGTGTGCCATGAAATGGCTACCCTGAAATCAAGAAATGCTTTTACGGAAGTTCCTAAGATTTCAAATATGAAAGTGATAGGATCTCGTTGGGTGTATACCCTGAAAAAGGAAAATGAAGGGAAGAGAGCAAGATTTAGAGCCCGGTTGGTTGCTCAAGGATTTGCTCAACGAGAGGGATTGGACTATTTAGAGACATATTCCCCAGTAATTGCCTTTGCCCTAGTTAGATTTTTCTGTGTGCTTTTGGTGGTGTGTCTCAGCTGGGTCCATTCCCATTTGGATGTGAAATGTGCCTATTTATATGGTAATCTTAAGGAAGACACAAACTTCCAACCAGCACCTGGATATAACGTCCCATGAAATTGTGTGTGGAGGCTACACAAGGCGTTATACGGTCTACATCAATCTGGTCGTAGCTGTTTGAAGAACTGGATAAAACGTTTCGTAGTTTGGGTTTCGCGAAACTATTTGCAACAGATTGCATATATACTTTTGCACGGCAGGCAATTGTCTTAGTGTACGTTGATGACCTGTTAATCTTTGCAGCTAACCAAGCTGGTCTCAAGGAAATTGTTGCCCGCATTGGAAGTCGATATGACGTCAAAAACCTTGGAGAAATAAGAAAGTTTCTGGGCGTTGAATTTGAGCGGCGAGATCATTCCTACACAATGCGTCAAAAATCTTGTATTGAAGAGAAGATGAGAATGTATGGGTAGGTGGAGTTTAAAAGCATCAGTTCCCCTAGATGCTGGAGCACTTTTATCCAAGGAGGATTGCCCACTATCAGACGACGCGTCAAAGTTAAAAGGAGTACCGTACCGTTCTCTCATCGGTATATTAATGTTTCTAGCTTCAAAAACTCGCCCGGAAGTTTTGTTTGCAGTCACTGCCTTGTCACAATTCAACAGTAACCCACCTCCTAGACACTGGAATCTACTACGCCGAGTGTTACGATATGTGTACAAAACCCGTGATTTGACTATTCGATGCAATGCTGCAACTATGGAAGCAGAATATGTTAGCCTTTTTTCTACTTGTATCGAAGTGCGCTGGTTGTCTGCAGTGTGTAGAGCAGTATCATGGGCAAACGTTAGGTAACCAGCTGTGCTATACTGCGACAATGAAGCTGCCATTTGTTTTGCCAATAACCGTACTGAGCGAATGCAGACCAAGCATATTGATCTGTGGTATAAATTTGTACAAGAAGCCCTCTGAGATAAAGAGTTTGTGTTACAAGTCGTGACAACATTGCTGATGGATTTACTAAGGCTATAACTCGTGTCCCATTTGAACGCTTCGGTGGAATGTTGCTACAATGAGTTTTTGTGAATTGGACTAAGCAAAAAAAGGGTGATATTGTTGGTATTTGAATCAAGTTTTTGCTTTGCCCATTCAATCTTGTTTTGTTATGTAATTGTTCACAGGAATTTATAGGATAATTTATCAAGTGGGATAAAAGTAATTACCATTAGTCATTTGTGAAAATTGCTATGACATGGGCCTATAGATGAAAGATATTTAACATATTCATTGATAGAGTTTAACTTTTTTGTTGTTGTCTCTTCCTGTAAACACTTCCTGTTTTTTGGTGACCAACCAAGATGGCTACCACCATGAAATGTTTGGTTGTTTCTGTCACTGTGTTTTCTGGACTGAATGTAGAGTCATGGACAGGCATCCAGATTCAAAGTGCTATTAATCCAATGTTACTTGATGGAGGGAATTAAACAAGTTGCTTTTCAACAGGATTGGAAGCTTAGTGTCTCATATTTTTCTTACTGAAAATTCATCCACATGGACACCACTTACATGTCCATGCAAGTAAGCCTAGTGTAGGAGTAACTGACTGTTTGCCATTTCCCAGCACGGATGTTACCCACTGCCACAGAACACATACTACGTCACGTGACACGATTCACTAGTTACAGTACCCGAAACCTTCCCATTGTTAGAAAAGCCAGAAAAATTAACTAATCATGTCAGTAAGAAAATAAAAACACATGATAATTAAAACCTCGACCAAAAAAAAAGGGGGCAGGTACCAAAAAAAAAATGTTCAAAATAAATACATTAAAAATCTGACCACGACTAAAAACAGCAAGAGCACACCAGGACTCTCCCAAACCCCCGCCCACAAATATTTCACCTACCCTGCACTAAGGAATAGCATTCAATCGCTAGATGGCGCAGTTGTGGAAAAACGACGCAAAACCTTTTTAAAAAAAAACGTGTAACCATAGAACAAGTAAAAAAAAACATAAAAAAGGAGTTAGACTCGAAAAGCTTAACAATACATATCACAATAACCCAAACAAAAAACGAACCATCAGTGGGAATAGTTTAAAAACGTACCAAAACTAGAAATATCAGAAACGTACACCGTGCACACGCCAATAAATAAGCTAATGAGCAGTAAATAGGAATAAATACATTTCCGTCAAAAAAAAGAAAAAAAATTTCCGAAGGTGGAAATTTACATTCTGTCCCCTTAAACTAAAAAAGATTTTGTAGTAAAAAGCACATATGGTGCGCTTAACTGAGTTATTCGAAAACCGATCATAAAAATTTTAAACGTTACGTTACAAAAAGAGAAAGTTGATAAAGCTAAATAAGCTAATGTTAAGAAACTTAGTAAAGCTAAAGGAGATTAGTATTTAAAAACACTTAAGCGTATAAAATGCGGATGTAAGCCTTAAAAAACATAAAGCCCTAAAGGAAAAGATATTGGAAAAAGACATGTAAGCCATCAGCGTCGCATTAAGACGTGTAAAAGAATCTCCAGCAACCCAAAAAACAAGCTGGATCTTCTTTTACACGTCTTAGTGCGATGCTGATGGCTTAGATGTCTTTTTCTAATATATTTTCCTTTAGGGCTTTATGTTTTTTCAGGCTTACATCCGTATTTTATACACTTAAGCGTTTTTTAGTACTAATATCCATCATTTTTTTGTTTCAGCAAGAATTGCACAGAAAAGAATACTGTAATCATCTTAAATAACTGTTATATGACAGCCTTTTTAATACTCAATTTTAAGAGCTATAAAAATTGAAAATCGGTTCTTTGGTTCGATCTCTAGGTGAGGGCAAAATTTCCCCAAGAAGAAGAACAACAATAATTGTAGTCACATTAAAGTAGCGTTCAAAAGGTCATAGGATTTCTTCATACCTATGTTTTAAGCTGTAAAACTTGAGCATTGGTTCATTGGTTCGATTTTCAGGTGTAGCATAGCTGTTACGGGCCAGATTTTGGGCTAATTATGAACATCAACCTAAAAGTCATGAAATTTAGTACACAGATCAATTCGTAGCTAATAAATCGAGCTAGCAATGGAATCTCTCGAGATGCCCCCTAAGGTCCCTTCCTGTCCCCCTACCACACTCACTGGTACTACTATGAATTTTGGTACTATGAATTTTGGTACGCCAATCATTTCTAGTAGTAGAAATCGAACCAGCTATGGATCCCCACGAATTACCACCAGCATCCCCAGCATCCCTTGTCCCTCCTTTGTACCTCCTGAAACATCGATGACCAATGAGGGGGGCACAAGAGGGAGCTTGGGGGTCCTTTGTGGGGTATTTCATGGAATTCCATGGCTTGTTCGACTTCTACTGCTAAGAATGACTTGTGTACCAATTTTCAAGGTTTAGAATAATTTGCAAAAGTCAGTGAGGGGAAACAGGGGGTCGCTGAAGCCCCTTTGGGGGTATTTCATGGGGTTCCATGGCTGATTCGATTTATGCTGCTAAGAATAACTTGTACACCAACTTTCATGTTTTTTACTTGATCTGGAAGAATTTGTTGCCCAAGCCCCTGGGAGTGGACACGGGCGCTGAAGGTATTTGGGGGTATTTCATGGAGGTCCATGGCTGGTTTGATCTTTAATGGTAAGAAGACTTGTGTACCAAATTTCGTGTTTTCAGCTTGATTTGCTGAAATTTGTTTCTTCACTTAATGACTTCTGCCCAGTGCTCTACAGTAATTATTGCTCTACCGACGAGAATACGGCAGTCATACCTAAATCGTGAAAAAAAGGGCCCTGGTCGGTGTTAATACCTAAACGTTAAGCTACACAAACTCAAAATCGGTTCATTGGTCTCTATGTGAGAGCAAAGGTTCTAGCCCATTTGGATTCCCATGGCAAGAATATTGTAGTTACATTAAAATATCATACGAAAGGCCCTCAGCCATGTTCATACCTACGTTTTAAGCTATAGAACTTGAATATCGGTTTAGTGGTTCGATCTCCAGGTGACAGCAAAGAGTCGCTACAACAACATTAATGATTTCTGCCCAGTGCTCTACAATAATATTTGCTCTGCCGACGAGAATATTGGAGTAACATCAAAATCTTGTTCAAAAGGCCCTGGTCGGTGTTAATACCTACATTTTAAGCTATACAAATTGAAAATCGGTTCATTGGTTCGATCTCTAGGTGAGAGCAAATGTTCTAGCCCATTTGGCTTTCCGTGTCAAGAATATTGTAGTTGCATTAAAATAGTCTGCGAAAGGCTCTAGGCGATGTCCATACCTACGTTTTAAGCTATAGAACTTGAAAATCGGTTCAGTGGTTCGATCTCCAAGTCAGAGCAAAGAGTCAACAACAACAACAACAACAACAACAACAAGAAAGGCCATGCCGTGGACGACGAACGGTTCAATTGTTGTCATTAAACTTTCTAATTCGGTGAAATAGTTATGACACGACCGCAAATACCGAATTTCGTTGGTCTATGTCAATTATGGGCGAAACTACTGGAGTTCAAAGTTTGACGTTTAACATGGAAGTTCAGGCTGAGGCTTACATAAGGGCCGCTGCCGCGGTCCTTTATACTGATAAGAAACTCCGTAAAGCTAAATAGGCTATCATTAAGAAACTTGGAAATACAAAACTTTGATCAAAAACTATCCGAATAACGAAAACTCAATACGAAAAATGACGATGCAATAAATAAATAAAAAAAAAAACAAACCACACGGGCGACAGCAAAACAAGCTCGATCTAAAAACGCATTAAGGCAAAGTAACAATTTGAAAAAAGAGAAATGAGAAAGAAAATCATTCAGTCAAACAAACTAGGTAGAACAATGCAATACCCGAGCACAAAACCTCACCCCCCCCCCCACAAAAAGGAAATATAAACATGCCTCGAAAGAAAAATCTCTGATAGAAGCAGTGAGAACTAACATAGCATTATAAACTTGTGAAACAGGTTGTCAAAAAAGTGTATGATGTGTTGCCTTCCGGCAAGAAACAGTAACGGTGCAGAAATCTTATTCAGTTGTTTCAGAACCTCCATGACAAGCCATTATCGCCCATGACGAGCCATTATCGCTACATAAAAGTATAAAAAAAAAGAGAGAGAAAAAAATTTCTGTTTAGCGTCATAGAAATGGCAAGGCTCAGTGCGAGCAGTTCAAAAGTTTTCTGTTTAGCGTCACAGAAGTGGCAAGGCTCAGTGCGAGCAGTTCAAAAATCTTTCTGTTTAGCATCACAGAAATAGCAACGCTCTGTGCGAGCAGTTCAAACATTTTCTTCTTAGCGTCACAGAAGTGGCTAGGCTCAGTGCGAGTAGTCCAAAAGAAAATTTGGTTATCGTCACAGTAGTGACAAGGCTCAGTGCCAGCAGTAAAAAAAAAGAAGTTTTCTGTTTGGCATCATAAATTCAACAAAAGCTCAGTGCGAGCAGTAAAAACGCCAAACCAGTGACACGATGAGACAGGACAGCATCACACGACTGGCAAGGCACCACTAGAGTGCAGAGAAAAATCACCACACCAGTGGTAAGTTCCATGAGGGAAGCGTTGCACAGGTTAGAGCACCACAGAGGTGGTGAGTTCCGGAAACGGAAGCGTTGCAATTGGTAAAATCACCACACCAGTGGTAAGTTCCATGAGGGAAGCATTGCACAGGTTAGAGCACCACAGAGGTGGTAAGTTCCAGAAACGGAAGCGTTGTACTTGGTAAAATCACCACACACCAGTGGTAAGTTCCATGAGGGAAGCGTTGCACAGGTTAGAGCACCACAGAGGTGGTGAGTTCCGGAAACGGAAGCGTTGCACTTCGTAAAATCACAGCACCAGTGGTAAGTTCCATGAGGGAAGCGTTGCACAGGTTAGAGCACCACAGAGGTGGTAAGTTCCGGAAACGGAAGCGTTGCACTTGGTAAAATCACCACACCAGTGGTAAGTTCCATGAGGGAAGCATTGCACAGGTTAGAGCACCACAGAGGTGGTGAGTTCCGAAAACGGAAACGTTGGACTTCGTAAAATCACCACACCAGTGGCAAGTTCCATGAGGGAAGCGTTGCATTGGGTAGCACCACAATAGTGGTTAGTTCCGAGGAGTGGAAGCATTGCATAAGGAATCTGCATACATCTATAAGGAAAGGCCGTTCCGATCACCGGATATAAAACTAAAAGTTCGAAAAATCAGTTACTAGTAACGAAGAGACACTAAAACAATCAATGAAGAAAAACATCAAAATAAGGAAAAAACATTCGAAGAACTATGACAATAAGACAATCAACATAACAAAGAAAATATGTGCGTCAAAAAGAGTCAAACTATGAACTTATTGAAAAGTGCAATCAATTATATAACCAGTGAAATAATATGAAAATCGAAATTAATGAGCGTAATCATGAGTTTACAAAAAAATAATATGACATGAAATCGAGTAACTGACAAGAGTAATCAGTTATATATTACTAGTGATGACATGCAATCGAAAAGAAAAACGATATACGTGACAAACTAAGTTTCAGAGAACTTTGACGAAATGAACTTATCGACAAATGCAATATACTATGCAATGCACTATGTTGATAGTGGATGATATGAAATTGACAATGTTGTCAAATTATGTTATCAATATGTTGAAATCTGACTATGAAATTAATGATACATGAAATAAGTTATGTTACCAATGAAATTGAATTCTCAAAAAAAACCTTAAACTGAAACGAATGAAGGGTCAGAGATTAAGAAAAAATGAAATTTAAAGGATGAGTGTCCACCAATCATAGAGAAAAAGAAGCGTCAATAACGTTGTTTACATGTTAGTGTCTAGCTAGCTAACTTAGCTAATAAGATTTTTCCCATGTTATATCCCATAGACTTCTTGCTCATGGCTAGCGCAAAATTGAGAAGGCCTACGTACCTGAACTTTTGCACACGAATGTCTAGTAATCTGAGGATGGTCCTTTTGTTGGTTTGGGGGTTGTAGGGGTCAGGACAAATGCGTGGGAGGGTTTTGAAATTCGCCACGGGCGAATTTAAATTTTCTTTCTTTTCCAAGTTGCAACCAAAGATTTTAAGCAACAATGGTTGACCAATCAAGACTGGTCCTTAAATTTATTGTAAAAGCCTGGATGAACTAAAAATTGAACTGTAAGAAGGACAAACTAAAGAAACATTAACGTTGCCGTGGATTGCGTAAGAATGAAGGGATGCGCGTTAGATGATGGTTTCGCAACAATACGAGCATACACGAGCTACTGGGTTTTCTGTTAATAGCCCAAAAATAAATTGCTTCGCTTTCTGCTGTTTTAGTAACAACGACCTTGGGGGGTTTCTGCATGACTAAATGTGAACGAAATCTTGAAAAATTAAGGGGAAGGTGAAGGGCTAAACAAAACAACTGAAGGGGATGCACTGATTGAGTGAACGAAGCAAACGAAATCAGCGATTGTTAGTCAGTGTGTGCAACAATGGGATTAAAGCACCTTAAACAGACGGTGTAACCTTATGTACATTCACAGTCCTATGAAAGTTGTGATATCCACCCAAAACCAAAACTGGTAGAAAAACCCACCAAGTTTCCAAAAACGATCGGCCTTTGAAGGTAGTGATATCATTCCACTAGTAGCAATCTTCTAGTTTTCATTTAACTTTCGAACTATTAGTAGGCGCGAATAACTTGGCTAATAGGATTAACCTTGGCGGCCTTCAACTGGTGGAATGATATCACTACCTTCAAAGACCGATCGTTTTTGGAACCTTATCTGGTTTTTCTACCAGTTTTGGTTTTGGGTGGATTAGCTAGACAGTAACATAAATACAACGTTATTGACGCATCTTTTTCTCTATGATTGATGTACACTCATCCTTTAAATTTTTGTTTTTCTTATTCTCTGACCCTTCGCCTTACGTTTTCCACAATTTGAAACATTTCTGTCGCATTGGGATTTATCCTCAGCATGCCAAAATATGCTTTCAGTTGCTTACAGTTAACAGACACATGTCTGCTAGTGAGCCGCCTTTTTATCATTAACAATCAATTTTTAACAATCGGATGTCTACAATGGAATGATCTACTGGTACTTGGCGGCGTGTGTTTAGATCATTGAGACAGTTCGCACTCGTGCAATTATTGTCAGATGTTATTTCTGTCAAAGGATTTAACGGTACTTATTAGAGCTTTTAAGAGCTATGTTAGACCTATTTTGGATTATGCCACACCCGTACAGTATCCTTATTTACTTAAATACATTGAACTTATTGAGTCGGTTCAGCTACGATTTACCAAACTGCTTCCTGGTGTCTATAACAAATCCTACGACGAACGTTTGAACTTATTAAACCAACCTTCACTTGAATTGCGGCGATTGACTATTGTCATAGTCTTGACTTAGGACTTATTTGATGTCGACAGCAGCCTGTATTTTCATGTCCGAGGATGCAGTAGGACTACAGGTTATCTCTGAAATTAGTGGTTAACTGGATTGCCATAAGCATTTTTTTCTGCAGTCGTGTTGTAAATGTTTGGAATCAGCTACCCTCTATTATCTTTTTGACACCTACACAGACCACTTGTAGAAGGTGGTCACTTCACTGACCACTTGAAACCAGACTGGCTTATGAAAGTTTTTTAACAAATATCATCTAGGTGCTGGTCTCCCTTTTTCCCTTCCATCGTAGTTTGTTTTATTGTAGTATCATGTGTGTGTGTGTGTGTGTGTTTGGTGTAAACCGAGGAGAATAACTCCTTTACACACCCGTCAACTGAGGAGCAAGACTGAACCGAGGAGCTCCTCGGTTCGGGAGCCAATCAGAGAACAGCATATCGTGACACACGATGTTGTCAGAAAAACTCCCGAACAAAGAGGCGATCGCTCCTCAGTTCCCTCAAAATAACAGGTTGGGTTTACACAGATGTGTATGCTTAGAGGTCCATTGCTCCTCGCTTCAACAGTAAAAATAGGTGTGGTGGTACTACTGTTGGAAACTGAGCAGCACATTTGTTGAGACAGTGGCTGCTCGCTTCAGGATGTAAAATGCATAGGTGTGTGAAAACGAATGGTTTAGTGCTTAAAATAAAGTTGTAATGATGTTTGTTCATGAAAGACGAAACATGTATAATGAAGAAAACCTGCTCTACTTTTTATTTTATGGAAACCCCAATTGCAAACCTCATGAAAACCCTCAGTGGGCAACTGTTAAGAGATTTAAGGTAGTATCGTGAGGTTCAATGTGTGTAGTCACATCAATCCGTGACAATAAGATGTAATTTTGTCTATTAAACCTACAATTTTTTTTCTTGGGGATGGGGTTTCGTTAGCAGAAATGCTACTCCTCTTTTTTACCGAATTTATTCCCCAGTTATTCCCTAAACCCTCTAACCCCTAACTACCTCCTACAAACCCTTTGTGTTTGTCCCCTTATAAAAAAAACTTCAGCACATACACTACCTTGAAAAAGTGCAAGTTTTAAAAAATAACTTTAGATTGTATTCAATGGTGCAGTCACATGGAGGACAACGTTTAAGGAATAGTGACGCACCATTTTTTCTGTTTTGATTATTGTGTGCCGTTTTAAAGCCAACTCCTCAGTTGCAGGCATTAGAGCAGATCTCCTCGGTTTACACCATTAACAAACCTGTCTCTTTTGACTTGGTTGATTTCTGGCATGTGTAACTTAGGCTAAACTAACAAAAACCTTAGCAAAAGAAACGAACACTAATGGACAGTAAACAATCGAAAATAATGGTAACATTTAGTATCTGGGGGCTTAGCCTTCAAAGGGGAAAAAACAACCACGCTGGGGATTGAACCCAGGATTCTAGAAAGGAAACGAAAGCCTTACCACACAGACGTCAACAATACTGAAAAATAAGGGTGATATTAGGGCATCTGGAGAATTAGCTTTGGAAGGGAAAAAAACAGCCCCTGTAGGGATCGAACCCACAAGCTTTTGCACTGAAAGCTAGCATGTTACTACAGAACAAACTTTTTTCTTTATGAAAGTAATTCGTCTTAACATAAACTACCCAGAATGGGCGTCTTGGAGTCGAACCCAGGACCACTGGGTGGAAGACCACAGCCTTAGCCACTGACCCAAGTGAATAGACTGTCGATACAAGAAAATAAGGCTGTTATTTGATATTTGGAGATTTATAATTGGCGGGAAAAAATACAGCCATTCTGGGGAACGAATCCAGGACCTCTTGATGGAGGACACAGCTACAGCCACTAACCCAAGGGGAATAGATCGTCGATACTTAAAAAAGGCCGTTATTTTTAATTTGATGGACTTATTGATCTTAGAATTGATGGGGAAAAATACGGCCACTCTGGGGATCAAACCCACAAAATCGGGATTGAATAACAGAGCCTTAGCCACTAACCCAGGGGGAAGAAACAGAGACACCTAAAAAGAAATGTTCATTTGGTATTTTTAGACCAAGAATTGACAGGAAAAAATAAGCTACTCTGGGGATCGAACCCACCACATTTGGTGCTGAAAGCTAGCTTGTTACTGCAGAACCAAACTGGAATTTGTACAAAAGGCTTGAAAGTAACTTGCCTTAACCAGAATGGGCGTCCATTTTGTTCTATAATAATAATAATAATAACAATTTGTCACGATAGCGACAGGTCTGGCAAGGACCCTAAGATCGCTACCAGCCAGCCTCAATTAAAAAACAGAAGACAATCATAAATAATGATACAGATTGGCCAAGGGAAGGTGAGGGGATTAGGTATTGGGACACGAATGCCTTACCACCAAGGTTAGACCTGCCAGGGACTCTATGGCCCAAGTAAAAAAAAATAAAATCCAGATGAACAAATGAGTAAAAAGCAACGTTGTATAATACAAAGTATGGCTATGATAGTACTAAAAACAAAAGCTTCCCCAAAATGGGAATTGTCACCAGCTAAAAAGGAATAAATAAATAAATAAAAACACTCTGTTGCAATAGCAACGGATCAAGCAAGGACCAAGCGTCACTAACAGGCAGCCAAGGTTTCCTGGGGCGAGAGCAGACTTACGAAAAGCGGAATCATCTGCAAGATTACGTGTTTAACTCGGAGGATAAGATCGACGCATAAAAATCTCTAGATTAAACGAGCTAAGGCGACTCCGAAATGTCCGCGAGGTGACAATTTCGTCTGGTAAAGAATTCCAAATCCTACCCACATGCAACGCAAAAAAACTACGTCTACAATCTAAATGTGATGTTTGCACCATAAGTTTCAGGGAATTACCTATAGTCCGATTTAACTCTGACAGGTCAAAAAGGGCACATCCACCCCAACTGCACCATGAATAATTTGGTAGGAAAGAATAAGATCGATTTTGATTCACCGTAGTTCGAGTGGGTCAAGTTTAAGGATCTGCAGACGTCTTCCATATGACAGGTTGCGCAAGCCAGGCAATGCCTTAGTAAACCGTCGCTGGACTTCCTCAACTGCATCAATGTCATGCAGCAAGTAAGGTGACCAAACGGGGCTATCGTACTCCAAAGTTGGTCTGACATAGATCTTGAATGCCCAAACTTTGATTTCGCGGTCACCGCATGAAAAACATCTGTTAATCAAAGCTACGTGCGCATACACAGATGTAGTAATTTTGCTACAGTGCAGGCTGAACTTAAGTCCATCACAAAACCAGACCCCAAGATCTTTAGTCGCGTTAACCGAAGGAAGGGGGCAATTATCAAAAAAATACGACGTCCCTGGATTTGAATTTCTAATATGCATGATTTGGCATTTGGTTGAAGAAATTGGCAGTTGCCACTTGGCCGACCAACTGGAAACGTAGTCAATCTCAAGGGCCAACAACGCGCTGTCATCAATATCAATAACAGCCTTATCGATCTTAAGATCATCTGCAAACTTTGAATTACAGACAGATGATGGATTACAAGATAAGTCGTTTAAGTAGACCACAAACAACAATGGGCCCAAAACGGAACCCTGTGGTACGCCGCTAATGAGATTCAAGGATGATGAAAAAAGAGTCACCGACCAATACACGCTGCTTGTAAAACAGCTTGGAAAGTGTAACAGACTCAAAAGCCTTCTTAAAATCGAAGTACACCACATCAGTCGGGATTCCCACATCCAGGGCGCTCGTCCACCGATCGAGGCACATTAATAGTTGGTGAGTTGTTGAGCGGCCTGGCATAAAGCCAAATTTATCGTTACCAATTAAGTTATTTGATTTGATCACAGACATCATAAGGTCACGGATGATTGACTCCATGATTTTGCACGGAATAACCGTTAATGCAATTGGTCGATAATTGCCGGGATCTGCAGCATCACCCTTTTTGAAGATCGGTATAACAACAGCCGTCTTCCATAGCATTGGTAATTTACCCTCAGCAAAAGACAGATTGAACAAAGTAGCCAGTGGGAAACTAACTTCCCTACAAATATGCTTGTAAAAGAAGGCCGAGAACCCATCCGGACACATTCTGTTTTATTGAGGAAAATGGTGACCAAGAATGGACTCTTCAAAATTGAATCAAGAGTTGTCATTGGTCAAAAATATGTCTCCTGTCCTGCCATTGGTCAATTTAGATTGTGCATAAATTAGTCGCCATTTTGTTGCAACTTTTGACAATGTTTTAATTTTTGAAATTGGGCTGTAATTCCAAGGGGTGGTGGGTAGTTAGGTTTTAAAAAGGAATTATTATGCCAGGTTTTTTTAGCAAGATCACGTGACAAGTCAGTGTGTGTTTGGCTTTCAGGCTGAGAAGGTGTCTAAGGCAAGGGTGCCAGCAAGGAACCATGGGTCTAACATTGTAAAAAGGGTAATATTTTGGGTTAGTTTTAGGCAAACCCCCTAGGCCCCACAACTCCTGCCTCATTCAAAAATTGGTTCAAAAGTGGACCCACCATTGTCTGGGCATTTAGTTTCCCCTTCCTTCCTAAATGTGGCCCAAATTCAATGAAAATTAGCCAAAAACATTGTCTGGGGTGCCAATTTCCCCAGTTATTCCCTAAATCATCTACCCCTAAACTACCTCCTACAAACCCTATCGAGGACTTTTCTGAACCTCTTGAAGTTATGAATGTGCCCCTCTCAAATTTGGGGGTACCACTGTCATTTCTTGATGCTTGAAAACATTGGCTGTAAGTAGACTTTAACCAGCAATACCTTGGTTTGTAGACCAGAAACCTACCACTGAGCCATTCAGACATGTCAGTCATACCATTAATGACACCTTAAGTACTGTCATTGTCAATGGCATGAAAAAAAATTTGGATAAAGGCAGACTCGAACCAGTAACATTTGCTTCGAAGCCAGTAACTCTACCACCAAGCTAGTACAGCCAGACATGTTAACCAGTGTGGTAATGCTTATAAAGAAATGGAAAGTACTCTTTTCGCTGTACCTTTGAGTAAGCTTGACGGATTTCAACTTTCAAATACGCTATCTGAATCACCATTTCGTGATCCTTCCAACCGTCATTATTTCAAGACGATCGGCCGAAACGTGTATTCTCGACTTTGCTCGTATTAGTCCTAGAGCCAGAGGGGGTGTCCGGTTTCATCTCTGGGGAGTGAATTTCGCCCATGCCATTTGATTCTGCATTATTTGAGTATAATGTTTTGGCATGATACTTTTTGATTTGGGGTAGCTTTTGGTATTTAAGACGTCATTCAAGATGGCGGATGCCCGTTTCCGCCTATAAATAGGAAATGACATGTAGCTCACTAACGGTGCTTCAAAGCTGTTTTAACCACTGAACATAACTTGTAGCATACAGTGAAAGGAACATTATTGGTCCCTATGAAAAAGTGTCTTGAATGCATAATTTCGGAGCTACGGACCCGTTTTTATGTTCAAGGCAGTAATTATTTTTGTCCAGAAGAGGGAAAAGAGTTCATAACTCTGAATCTTCGCATTCTAGACACCTTTTTATAGGGATCAATATTGTTACTCCTACTGTAAGCTACAAATTATGTTCCGTTGTCAAAGATGCTAAGGAGCATCGTTAATGAGTTACACGTCACTTCCTATTTTTAGGTAGAATGCATTCCTGTGCTTATGAATGATGCAAGCGTAGTTGAGATAGAGTCCTCGTCGTTTTGGATGTCCCACCTTGACATAGTAGATGTTCTTTTGATGACAGTTCAAGCAACAAGAGAAGGGAACTGGTCGTTGTATCTGGCTTGTAGTCGTAAAATGATTTCGTTGCCTTTAGTTTACGACCATCTCAACGATGTACATTACCTTCCAGTATATTATGCTGACATGATGGCATTTGAAAAAAAAATCATCAGTGTTACCACCCTTTAAGAGAGGGGACGTCTGTGTCTCCAAATCGTAAAAGTTAATCCATTTGGGAAGATACCTGTCGACCAAGTGATAAAGGAGATAAAGAAGAAATCACAAGGTAAAGGGTAAACGAAGCAAGCAGTTTGATAGAGGAGACTTTTAACAAAGACACCGAAGGGCCATCTGGAACAATCAAATTTAATAAGCATTCAGCTGCTGTTGAGTGGTACTATTGCCTCTCAGATGTTGATGAGTTCTTGTGGATGCTTAAAAAAGCACAGATACCTCAATCAAGAAAAGAAGAAAGAGATGTTTCCGTAATGATTGACATATTGTCAATGTGTAGACTAACTCTTTCAAACAAACACAGCTAGTAAACCTATCAACTAGTATACTAGCTCCTATGGACGTCAGAAACGACACGGCTGAGGCTTAAGAGGTGAAAAAGCCTATGACACTTCGCGTAGTGGAGTACTTTCAGGAAGGTGTATCACCAGAAGCATTTCACTCACCTATGTCAAAACAAAGACTAGAAAGTTTCGTACATTGTTATACAAGTTAAACTTAACGCAGACTGGGGCCTCTTTGCCCTGATTTGGATATAATGAATGCACTTACGTATCCACTTGGGCCACTGCCATGGTCATTAAAAACCCAACAGGGAACCTTAAGGAAAACCGTAGTGTCGAAGCTCATGGGTATGCTCAGTAAAAACTGTGAGCCTGCAGAAGACATCCCACAAAAGATTTCACCATAGATGGAATGAGTCTGGTTCACAAGTTAGTGGAGGTCCTGAAAACCTTTAGCCTACTACCAGAAAAGCTCTTTTCAAAAATCTTTCATAGTTCTGATCCTTAACCTCGTGTTGACCGTGTTCAATACATAATGTCTATGAAAAACCACTGAAAGAATACAGAGGGCTTCAGAGGACACCTTGCATATTGAAAACATCGTGTTTACTCATCCAGTGAGGAAATTTCTGTGCAACATTCACAATAAATCTGAGCTTATCAAGGTCCTGTGGAACGAATGGCAGATTCTAGAATTTACTGAGAAACTAGGTAACAAAGTTGTGTGCCATGAGAAAGTGTGCTTTCAAATGTCTGCTGCTTCATTAGTGACTAATGTTACAGCTTTATATCATCACAGGAAGAAGATGATACACGACTCGTGCTTCATGCCTATCATACACTAAATTTTCTAGTGTCGTAATCTAATGTGATGATACTGACTTTGCAGTTATACTGCTAAGCACGTTCCCAGCTCTCACAATGCATGGCAGGCATATTTTCCTTAAGAGTGGGACAACTAATCGTCTCCAGTACTACGACATGAACAATGGACAAACCCAATGGGGAAAACGTATGTGCTGCCTTAGCAGCACTGAACACCATCACTCAGCGTGATACAGTCAGTGCTTTTGCAGGTAAGGGCAAATTACGGCTTTTATACTTATGGAATTCTTAATCGCACTTGCAGTACTTTCAAATTGAAGTCTAGGAAGAAACAGTAACTGTAGTCAAGAACTTCGTCTACCGGCTTTATGACCATAAGATGGGCAAGGTAAATGAATTGCGATACTCATTATTCTGCAACAAAAAAAAAAGTTTCAATCGAAACCACCCAACTTCCACCATGCAAGAATGCTCCTGATAAACTTATACAACGTGCTAACTATCAGGCAGCCATTTGGAAGAAAACTTTAAAGCAGAATCTGGTATACCTGTAAAAAAATGTCTAGACGGTATAGATTCAGAGTTATGAGCCCTTTTTCCTCTTCCCAGGCAAAATATATTGCCTTGTAAGCTAAAAACGAGTTTGTAGCTCCGAAACTATGTGCTGTAGACACATTTTCATAGGAACCAATAATGTTCCTCTGACTATATGCTACAAGTTATGTTCAGTAGTTAGAACCGCTAGGAAGCACCGTTAGTGAGTTACACGTCATTTCCTATTTATAGGTGGAAACGGGCATCCGCCATCTTGAATGACGTCATAAATACCAAAAGCTACCCCAAATCAAAAAGTATCATACCAAAACATTATACTCAAATAGTGCAGAATCAAATGGCGTAGGTGAAATTCACTCACCAGAGATGAAACCGGACACCCTCTTTTTGGAGGTCTGGCTCTAGGACTATATCAACTCTGTGTGTGTGTGAGTGTGTGTGCGTGTATTTGGTTGTTGTCGATTACAGTCCATCTGGCTGGCTTATATCTTTTATCTTATCGTTATTGTTATTATCATTATTCAAAGATAAAAGTTAAATGGAGCAAGAAAGTGAAATAGTAATGACGTTTTTGGAACTTTTAAATAATACAAAGAATACTGTAACAAAGATGGTAAAGAGGGTTGTGAGGCGCATTCATGTTAACTTAAGGAGTTATAAAAAAAAACTGGGATAATTTATTGATAAATTTAGAAATAAGTGAAACAATGTGGGACGTTATAGCACTTACAGAGACCAATTTGAAGGAACATGAATTAATAAATTATAATATAAATGGATATATCAAACACGGAGTGTGTAGGAAGATACAAGGTGGTGGTGGGATTTTAGTTTTTGTGAAATTGGTTGACAACAGAAGTGTAACAACCAAAAATATTACAATTGATGGAAATGCGGCAGTTGATATCATTGTAAACATAAAATATGAAAATTATAACATAATAACCTGTTATAGGAAACCCTCATCTAATCGTAACAATTATACTAAAGAGTTAACAAAATTATTAAAAGAGAATTAAAATAATAAGGATACTACCAAAGTTTTTTTTAGGTGATTTCAATTTTTACTTATTAATAGAAACACAAAATGAAAATGAAAATGATACATAAGTAAATTCAAAAACTTGATTGCATATTTTGGTTATCATGAACAAATAATAACTGCAACTAGAGAAGAAATTAGTAATAATAAACTAACAAAATCCTGTTTGGACTTAATGTTCACAAAGTTAAATAATGTAAAATGCAAAGGTATTGTTATTACAATAACACCAGCAGACCATAATTTTACAATAATTGAATGTTGGAACAAAAACAGTTTTAATACCACCACAAAACAAACTGGAAGGTAGATTTAGAAATAGAAAAATAATCGCTCAGCTAAGTGAAGTAAATTGGAAAGAATTAAAAACTCTAAAAGATCCAAATGAAATATAGGCCAGAATTGAGGACGTTATACCAACAATTTATCAAACAAATAAATACGTTAAGAAAAAAACGACAAAAAATGATAAAAACAAGTTGTTTAGAAATGAATGGATGAATGGTGATCTTGTACATGTAATCAATAAAAAAAATGAATTGTGGAATACTAAACAAAATAGGGAAAAAAAGGAAATTCATGACTTAAACGAAAAATTTGAAAAATATAAAAGACTAAAAAAAGGAAGTAGGAAGAAAAATAAAAATTGCAAAGGAAAATTTCTATGGTAATAATTTTGAAGAGCATAAAAGAGACGGAAAAAAATCTGGAACAAAATAAATCAATTAATAGGAAATAAAAGAAAGGACACAAGTATTGAAAATCATTTTGAGAAGCATTTCAAAGAGCAAACAAGTAATATTTGTGAAAATTTCATAGATCAGTTTGAAAAACAGATTCCAAATTTAAAAACTAAATTGAAAAAAGTGCAGAAGAAAATGAACTGAAGACTAGTAAAAACAAACCAAAGAAAGGAAGGAAAATTAAAAATACAACGGGAATTATTGAAGCTACTTATTATGATGTTTTAAAAATAATAAATCAAATTAAAGTTAAAAAGTCGTCTATGGAACATTTTTCAGAAACAAAAGACCAAACTAGTGAGTTTATGACATTATTAATTAATAGCATCATAAAAACTGAAATATGGCCTGGCAGTCTGAAAAAACAGTTTAGAAGGCCAGTTTACAAAAAAGGAAATGTAAATGATCTTAATAATTACAGACCAATTTCGCTATTGCCTGATTTGAATAAAATTATCGAAAAGTTTTTTGCTACAAAAATAGAAGATTTTCTTGGAAAATATAAAGTGTTGAATAAAAATCAATATGGATATAGAAAAGGAACAGGTGCCATCCATGCACTTGAAAATATAAATAATAACGTCTGCAGAGCTTTAAATGAAGGAAAATATGTTGGCGTAATTTCAATTGATTTTACACATTTTACACATTAAGTAAAGATATTTTACTAGAAAAATTTATAAAAAAGGACTAAGAGGCAAAATTTATAATACAATTACAGTTATTTGACAGAAAGACATTATAGTGTTCGAATTGGAGATACCTTTAGTAAATGGACAAAAATTGAATATGGTGTTCCACAAGATTCTGTGTTGGGACCCCTGCTATTTTTATTTTATATAAATGACATTACTGACATACATTGGAAAAGCTATTTGGCATTCTACGCTGATGATATATTCATGCTATCGATAAATAATGTCAGCAAAAAATGTTGAACAATCTTCAGAATGATTTTGATAATCTACAAATATATTTAAAGAAAATGTCTTAATACTCAATAATGAGAAAACAACATATTTACATATGATTCACATATGAGGGGGTAACTTGGCACGGACGTGTTGCTGGGCTATGATTGGCTGAGCGGTGATGACCACTTTTGCAAGGCTAGTGTAACCCAAGATGGCCGACTTTGCAAGTAACCTTTAAATTTAAGTTCATTTTACAGTAAATAGATGGCCATATTTGACGATCTCAAAACATTTCTATGATAGCATTTAATCTTCCAAGAGTGTAGTGCCCTCTAGTGGGAAAATTCTAAAATTCGTAGATAGCCACCCTTGCAAGTAACCTCCTCATATGCACGAGGAACTTGGAACAATAAAAATATGGAACAAGAGATGTCAATGCAATGGTGACTGTAAACAGATTAAAAAAGTTAATTGTGCAAGGTATTTGGGAATAGAACTTTATAAAAACTGAAAATTTGTTACACATGTAGATAAACTAAACCAAAAATTAAGGAGAATGATGCCAACACTATATAATCTAAGGGATACATTGAACATAAAAAATAAGAAAACGGTCTTTGATGCGCTAATAATGTCAAATGTAAATTATGGCATGCCAGTGTATGGCACTACATCGAAAAGTATTATGGAACAAACGCAAACAATTACTAACAAAGCAATTAAAGTGCTTTTTAAAAATAAAAATAAAACATTAAATAGTAACGAAATCTAAAATAAATTAAAAATTAGGAAAATTGATACAACATTAAAATGGTACATAACTAGTAAACAGGCTTAGTGCCTATTGTAGGCGGAGCGAACGGATCTTCATTTCAAACTTATATTTAGTTTTTATTTTATTGACGATACCAGATTTGTTAATAATTCTTAAAAATCTGGGTGCAATACTTAATGGGCTTTGTTGGGCTATTTGCCTTTTGGTGTGGCGTACTGCTGTTCTTTGCTGTCCTTTTTCTTATTTTAGCATTTTTTAATGTAGGCCTATGTTAGGTGTCAAATTTACGTTAACAAGCTTTCGTTTGCTCCAGCATTTAGTTTTTATTTAGTTACTTGCAGCCTCCTTTTCGCAGTCAACACTGGGCCATCTCCGCGAGTAAAAATAAAACAGCACGTAATAAGGAGTTTAACCGCAAGCCAAACAATCATCAGTACGATAGTTTTTAACAATAGTCATAAAATTAAAAAAGTTCACAATACTGCTTTGATATAATATTTGACACCGCCACCAACAAAAATATTGAGCTGGCACACCTTTATCACGCAATGCAAGATAATATATTATTTCCTAACTCTATGACTGCAACAGCGATCTCTATTATGTAGCCTGAAAGAAATAACCATCGCAATTTAGGTTTAAAATGTGTTAGCTTTTAGACCTAGTTTTAGGTTTTAGGCCTAATTTTTAGCGTTTAGGCCTAATATTTATCTCCGATTGACTTTCGTTAGTAGCAGCTTACAACAGTGGTTTGAGATTATTCCTATTCCATTATGCGATGCAACACGGTTTTGGTTTTGAGTCTTCACGTTACTGTGGCAATCAGGAATTGAGAGAGGCGGGAGTGTTTCGTGTTTCGTCTGATGTCAATATTGTGTTATAATACCGCTTGGCCTTGATACGACGATTTCAGGTTTCATATTCGGGATCCCAATGCTAGTGGAGATGCCACTTTCGTTGCCATTTTGAATTGAATAATCTTCAAAGCATTCTTTTTTCAAATGAAACAAACGTTCGTCGTTAATGGAATCCTTTTGCCTTTGTTACTGTAGTGATTAAATGCAATCATCAAATGTTATTATTTCGTTGAGTTACGTGAAAAAGATTATTAGCTAGAAAGAAGCAACCAAAATTTAATTTGCCGTATTTTTTAAAGTTCACTTGACTACCATTAACATGGTGTATGTTTCGTCGGAATTCCTTAACTATTCACGACTCCAAATTTACAATGTTGAGTGTTAGATATAAATTCGAAAATTTTAAAATTTCTACAGTAATATTGTTTCGATTTACGTCAAAATTTTGGCTCAGCAATACTTTTGGGGGTGTAAAGCGTTGTGCGAAATTTCATTTCTATCCAACCTTTCGTTTGGGCTCCACCCAGACTAAAAAAGTGCGACCAACGGACCAATGGACCAACCAACCAACATTTGGTGTCCGTTATAGGCTACGCTTCGCTCGCTCGCTTCGCCAATAAAAAATAATGATTATAAAAATGAATGTAAAATAAAGTTAAACAGGAGCACTCGAGAAAATCAAAAGTGGTTACAAGAACCAAAATGGCGAAATTCATATGGAAAAAGAATTATGAATTATTTGCTACATTTTGAATTTTATAAAATTCCAAGTAAATTAAGAAATCTAGACACACGCTAGTGTGTCGCCGCCAAGTAACAGTAGATCATCCCATTGCAGACATCCGATTGTTAAAAATTGATTGTTAATGATAAAAAGGCGGCTCACTAGCAGACATGTGTCTGTTAACTGTAAGCAACTGAAAGCATATTTTGGCATGTTGAGGATAAATCCCAATGCGACAGAAATGTTTCAAATTTCGGTAAATGTAAGGGGAAGGGTCAGAGATAAGGAAAAAAACTAAAATTTAAAGGATGAGTGTCCACCAATCATAGAGAAAAAGGTGCGTCAATCACGTTGTTTTTATGTTACTGTCTAGCTAGCTAGCTAATAAGATTTTTCCCATGTTAAATCCTATAGACTTTTTGCTCATAGCTACCGCAAAATTGCGAAGGCCTACGTACCTGAATTTGCACACGGATGCATGGTGATCTGAGGATGGTCCTTTTGTTGGTTTGGGGGTTGTAGGGGTCAGGACAAATGCGTGGGAGGGTTTTGAAATTTGCCACCGGCGAATTTAAATTTCGTTTCTTTTCCGAGTTGCAACCAAAGATTTTAAGCAACAATGGCTTGAACAATCAAGACTGGTGCTTAGATTTATTGTAAAAGACTGGATGAACTAAAAACTGAACTGTAACGAAGGACAAAATAAAGAAACATTAACGTTGCCGTGGATTGCGTAAGAATAAAGGGATGCACGTTAGATGATGGTTACGCAACAATACGAGCATACACGAGCTAATGGTTTTTTTTTTGTTAATAACCCCCCAAAAAAGGATTCGCGTTCTGCTGTTTTAGTAACAGCGACCTTCGGGGGTTTCTGCATGACTAAATGTGAACGAAGTCTTGAAATTAAGGGGAAGTTGCGGGGATAAACAAAACAACTGAAGGGGATGCGCTGATTGAGTGAGCGAAGCGAACGAAATCAGCGATTGTTAGTCAGTGTGTACAAAAGTGAGATTGAAGCATCCTAAACAGACGGTGTAACCTTATGTACGTTCACAGTTCTATGAAAGTTGTGATATCCACCCAAAACCAAAAATGGTAGAAAAACCCGCTAAGTTTCCAAAAACGGTCGGCCTTTGAAGGTAGTGATATCATTCCACCAGGGAATGGCCGCCAAGGTTAATCCTATTAGCCAAGTTAATCGCACTGAATAATACTTTGGACGTTAAATGAAAACTTGAAGATTGCTACCGCCAGTAGCAATCTTCTAGTTTTAATTTAACTTTCGAACTATTAGTATGTGCGATTAACTTGGCTAATAGGATTAACCTTGGCGTCCTTTCCCTGGTGGAATGATATCACTACCTTCAAACGCCGACCGTTTTTGGAAACTTAGCAGGTTTTTCTACCATTTTTGGTTTTGGGTGGATATAAAACAAGACAGAGAATTGCAGAGTAAAATTAAGAAATGGTTACTTGAATCTCAACAAAAAAAATAAAGATGAAGAAGCTTTTAAAGTTAAGAAATCAACAGTACTAACATTAACTATAAAATAGTGTAAATTAATAGTGTTTGTATAAAATCATAGTGTGTATGTATGTAAATAATTAGTAATGGTAAATTGAAAAAAAATTATTGCGCTGTCTAACTAAAGTAAAAAAAATATACATTGCAACAATTTAGAAATTTAATGACTAACTGAATTATGAAAATATATAGTTTGCTTGCACATACAAGTCCAATGGGACTTCGTGCCGGTGCTTGTACCTGAAACAAGTACTTAAATAAAGCATATGTTATTATTTTTTTTATCAAGTATTGCGCATCCTTGGTTATTGCTGACTTTCAGTTCATCTTACTCGCTTAGTCTTTCATCATATTTTTATCTTTTCTATTTTCTACTGTAATTGGGCTGAATGTTAGTGACCTATTAAGGACCTTCCATGTCCAGCTGCAACTATAATTGCATCAAATTATTATTATTATTAGCTGGACCCGTGCATGCTGCACGGTGATTGAATTTTGTGAAGTTAGCCTCTCCCGGTGTTTCTTCATGTTAGAAAAATAACTGGTGCTTTCAATTTAGAAAAATAACTGGTGCTTTCAATTTCTGACTCCCCCCAACTCACACTCTCCAACCCTGTTTCTGGTCCCCCGAGTGCCCCTCCGGAACGCCCTCCGGCATTGTAGGGTTTGTATACAGTCCCGCCCTTCCCTAGCACCCTCAGTGTTTGTTCCCCCCCCCCCGTCCCCCAATCTGCACACCCCCACTCCCTCTCAGCCTCCCCGATCACCCTCCAGCAGTGGCGGGTCTGTATACCTCCCTGTGTTTCTCCTCAGCCCTTCTGGTGTTCGGTTAGAAATTTATTAACCCCCCCCCCCCGATAAACACCCTCTCTACCCTCTTCCCCTCCCCTCGTGTCCAAACAAAGCGAATGATACAATCCGTAAAAAAAAGTATCTGAAATTAATTCATGCAACAGGACATTTTTCCTTTAAAAAAATGCTATAAATGAGTAAGTCAGCATTTAGTATGCAAGCACCTGCTGTATGTTAACCTCCGTGATTGTTTCCGTCAACTTTCAAACCATTCATGTGTGTTATCTTTAACAACAGAAGAGGGGCACATTGAGGTAATAATTTTTGCTACTCATAAAACAATTCCGCTCAGCCCTGAAAGCCTGCATCCACAAAATCAATATACCATTCTATCGTTAATAGCTGTCAATTTCGAGGCCAACAGGCCAACAGGCATCGAAATTAAAAACGTAGCTCAGTTTGTTTTAAAACTCTATTAATTTAGCTGAAACACGGATTCTTTCATTTTACCCATCAACAATTAACTGCTCGGACGAAAGTTCGTAATACATAACACGTGCTCCAAGAATAGGCACTGTAGTAAAAACATAGCATACGCACGAAGAATGAAAAACAACGTTACTTTAACTTGTAGCCATGAAAAAACGTTACATTTAATTGTCGGCTGCTCCTGCTCATTAATTCCTGATGTTGGGTATTATATTAGTAGACTAGTTGTGCCCGTGCGCATGCTGCGCACCCCCCCCCACCTCCCTCCAGGTGTTTGGTCTTTGGTTTTAAATTTATCAAACCAAAGACCGAACATGTGAATGGCTCCGACAGATGCCCTCTCCCCCACAATTACTTTAACCCACAATCC
Source organism: Lithobius niger (assembly GCA_023313725.1). Classification (NCBI taxonomy): domain Eukaryota; kingdom Metazoa; phylum Arthropoda; class Chilopoda; order Lithobiomorpha; family Lithobiidae; genus Lithobius; species Lithobius niger. The sequence continues at coordinate 67,245 of JAHWFP010163068.1, forward strand.
CCACACTCCTGCCCCTCCCGGATTCGCATACGTGTCCCCCATACATGCTTGCCGGCCTCCTCCTCCCCGAAAACGTCGCCCCGTGACATTCTCCCTTTGGTGCAGCCCCGAAAGGTCTCTGGCGTGTGTTTGACTGAAGGCTTAAAAAAAACCCTATTACTTAGAAATCCAGCATTCAGTAAGCAAGTAATCCCATGTTTAAGTTAATCCTTTGAAACAATACACTTCGGTAGCGCGCATTGCCCGTCACACACACTTGCCCGGCCCCCCCCCCCCCTCCCGCGACCCCCCGAAAACGCCGCCCCGTGACATTTCCCCTTTTGTGCAGCCCCAGAAAAGTCGCATACGTATGTTTGACTGAAGGCTAAAAAGCCCTGAGATAATACGGCATTCAGTAGTACGCAAGTAACCCTATATTTAAGTTAATCCTTTGAAACAATTCACCTCGGTACCGTGCATGGAGACATTGTTGCAAACAACGATTGTTGCAGCCCACTTGAAAACAATTCAAGCCCTTGCAGTGCGGCCTGCGGCCTTGCAGTGCTGGAAACACCGGTTCTCGTCAGATCCCCGAAGTTAAGCAGCATTGGGCTGGATTGATACTTGGTTGGGTGACCGCCTGGGAATCTGGCTGTTGCAGACATATAGGCCTTAGGGCTTCGGGCAGATGACCAGGAGTGGTTAACGCTCGTTAAACCCTTTGAACCCTTTTTGAAAACAATTCAATTCCTTTCTGGAAGTGAACATTTTTTAAATAAATGCGCCTTTCCATCGTATCAGGCTGCCAATTTCGAGGCCTCGAAATTAAGAAGCAATCGTCATTTGGTTTAAAGTTGTCTGGTCTAGTAGACACGGGTTATTTTTTTTTTACCTCAAACGCTGACAATGGCACAGTCTACGCGTCTAAAACTTTGTTGGCCGCTTTTGGTACCACAACAATACCAAACAAGCGGCTACAGCGACTACCTAGTCGCATCCGGTCTTCTGTACAGTTCTGCCACTATGCCAATAGTGAGGCACACTTCTCTATCACGCATTGCAACAGCTCTCTCTATTATATAATCTAAAAACAGTAACTATCAGAATTGACCGTTACAAATGTTTTAGATTTTCAGCTTATTTTACGTTTTAGGCATAATTGTCAGCGTTTACGCCTAATTTACAACTTTAATGTCGTAAGTAACAACTAACGGAGATTTGGATTGTATACAGTAAGTGTAACATATGTGTTACTACACATGTGGGTTCTAACTTAGCAAGGGCCCACACCATCAAGGTGTGGTCGGACAGAGTAACGACTAGAGGAGTAGTTAGAGCTAGGCAACAACTGGCAAGGCCAGCAAGCCCTTATATACTTTATTATGCACCAGACACCCTAGTGGGTGTGCATACAACTAAACAAGAGTAGATATAAGGCCACTTGAGGTATCCACTTGAGATGTTAATGAAAGTAGCTAACACTAGTTAGCTACACCTTAGCTCATACACTACACTCACCCCTCCTGAAAAAGGCGTGTTCGTGCAGCAAACAAAAAAATATCTATGTACAGATTATGCCCAATATATATACAAAAACACAATCCCTAACCCCCTAAGCTAGGTTAGCAAGTTAATATTTATATTTTTTTTTCCTAACACTATTTTTTAAATCCAATATTACACAGAACAAATATCCCCCCAAATTATAAACGTAACCGAAAACATTTACGTATAATCTGGGAACACACGATAAATACACTGAAAATCAAGAAAACCATAGAAATAGAAATAAATAATATGGTGGCTGCCCAACGAAAACTACTAATCTTGCTTATTAAAGATCAAGTCGCCGCCGCTCTGTCCGTGCTCGACTGCTCCTACGAAGCACAGGTGCATCCCCAACAATTGTTTGTGGTGGAATTCCCCCCAATTCACGGAAAGTTTGTTTAGCTGGCGAAGCTTCTCGTAGCAGAATAGGCATAGTGTCGGCGGAAACGTTTTCCCTGCGCACACCTCCAACACTTGGAGACAAAACTGGCGGTAATAATGAAGTGCGTAGCGATGACGTTTGCACAGAGATCTTTGGCGCTGCCGATGACGCAACAGGCGAAGATCTTGAACGAATGTTCGGCATTTCCGAACGCACTGTGTCATTTGCTATCGGCGGTCGCAAGCTTGTTGTTTCAGTTTCGATTCCTCTACTTTCGGCTCGAGAGCTTATGCCCTCTGGTGACTGCAAGGCCAGTTGATCGAATCGGAACCGGAAAATTATGCGACTTCCTCTCTGTTACGTAGTTGATCGGCGTGCTTCCTGTAAACTTCACCAGTTTTATTTTTTACAGTATAACGCAAATTTCCATCCTTTCGAATCACGTTTTCTGCTTGCCATCGGTGTTTCGAGTTTGGCTTATACTCTCTAAACCATACAGGTTGGTGAACTTCGAAGCTTATTTGTGGCTTATTGGTTGTTGGTTTTAATTGACGGTCTTGTGCAATTTCACACTTGTCATTTGCAGATGGTATCATTAGCGATAGGCGTGTTCTCGGATGTCTTCCTAGAAATATGTCCGCTGGTATACGTTGCGTTGTGCTATGCGGTACATTGCGTGCAGCCATTAGAAAATTTAACAGTGAATTCTCTAAGCTTAGACCTTGTGTTAAACTAGCTTTTACAGATTTTTTAAATGAACGAACCAGGTTTTCCGCTGCACCATTGCTAGCCGGAAAATACGGAATGTTAGTTATGTGCCTGATGCCACACTCCTTTAGGAAACTGGTAAATTCCTGAACTAACGAAATTTGGTGCATTGTCAGAGACCAAAATTTTCACCAATCCAAATGTAGCAAATAATTCCCTCAATATTTTTATAATACAAGCGCTGGTAGTTGTTTTCATTTGAAACACAAAGGGGAATTTTGAGTGTGCATCCAGGATACATAAAAACATTTTCCCTCCAAAACAAGGTTCTGCAAAATCAATGTGAATTCGCGATCAGGGTTTTGCTGGACGCTCCCATACATGTTTTCGTCCTGAAAAATCCTCTTTATCTAGTTGGCAATCCTCACAGGTTTTTACAGTGTATTCTAGGTCTTTGTCTATACCAGGCCACCAGACTTTTGAACGCGCAAGAGCCTTTATTCGCACCACCCCACAGTGTCCCAGATGCAATTCTGTTAATACATGTGGTCTTAATATTTCTGGGATTACCAATCTGTGCCCCCAAAAATGGCTTTTCCTTCTAATGATAACTCATTTTTTCGGTGCAAATATGGTTTTAAACTTTCGTCACCAACCTTGTCAGGCCAACCCTCGTTTGTGTAACGGAATACTGTGGACAAAACCTTGTCCTTAAGTGTTAATTGCTCCAGTTGGTCCGACAAGACAGGCAAAGATTCAATAGTCTGTAAGTTCATAACTTGATAACCTGGCAATTTTTCAACAGGAGGCGTGTACGGCAAAGGCATTCGAGATAAATAATCTGCTGTTAAATTCTGTTTGCCCGGGATGTGTTGGAGCTCAAAATGGTAGCCATTCAGGTATAGTGCCCAACGCTGAATGCGAGCTGCAGCCATAGCTGGAATGGCAACCTTACTGCCAAACACCCAAAGCAACGCTTTTTGGTCCGTCTGCAGTATAAACCTCCTGCCAAAAAGATATTGATGGAACCTCTTAACCCCAAACACTATTGAAAGTGCCTCACGGTCAAACTGGGCATACGAAAGTTCAGCCCTGCTAAGAGCCCGTGAAACAAGTGCAATAGGTATATCTTCCCCAGTAGGCATTGTATGAACCAGTGCTGCGCCCACCCCTATGGGGGACGCGTCGCAAACGAGTTTTAAAGGAAGATTTGGGTCATAGTGCACCAGAACCTTTGAATCTAAAAATGCTTTTTTTACGTTAGCCACTGCCTCCAAACATTCAGCTGTCCAGAGCCAGGGTGTCTTTGGTGATAACAACTTGTTTAGGGGAGCTAGCATAGATGCCAAATGTGGCACAAATTTTCGATACTGGCTCATAAACCCTAAGTAACTTTTTAACACTTGAGCATTACTGGGCTCCGGCACAAACCTTATGGCATCAAGAACCTCTGGAAGGTTAGACATTCCATCTTTATTAATGACAAAACCAAGATAGTTAATTTGATCCTTATTTATTTTATATTTTGCCTTTTTTACTCGAACACCATTTTCTTGCAAGGCTGAGCATACTTTAAACAATGCCTGGTCATGCCCCTCACCTTTTCCGGATATCAAAATATCATCAAAAAAAGGTTGTGACTTAGGAATATCCTTCAGCACATGTTCAATGCGCTTCTGGAAAATTCCAGGAGCACTCGCTAGGCTCAATGGAACTCTTTGCCACTGGAATAACCCTAAACAGGTGTTAATTGTAAGGGCGGGTTTAGAGTCTTCTTCGAGCTCAACTTGCAGAAATGCATCACTCAGATCGATGATCGAAAACCTGTCACTACCAGCCAGTTTACCAAACAATTCTTCCGCTCTAGGAACGGGGTGGTATTCTATTTCTAGTTCCGGGTTGACCGTTATGCTGTAGTCGCCAACAATCCTAACGTTGCCATCAGGTTTGAAGACCAACACTACTGGGGTTGCCCAGGCACAACAATCTACCGGCTTCAGAATCCCCTCCTGAACCAATCGGTTGATTTCAGACTCCACCTTGCTTCTAAGAGCTAGAGGCACAGGTCGGGCCCTACAAAATTTAGGTTTGGCCCCGGGCTTAAGCCTGATACTGGCCTTGGAATCCCTGAACTTTCCCAGTCCCGGTTTAAACAGGTCGGGGAACCTTTCAAAGATGTCACTGTCAGTAACAGAGCCTACAAATTCGGTAACAGCTTCAGGATCACGAACCTCGATGTTAAAGAACTGACTCAGGCTTAGTTCAAACTTCCTAATCCACCCTTTTCCCAAAAGGGCAGGTTGATTGCCAGGTGCCACTACAGCACTCAGTTTCTCAACCTGGTTGTTCAATTTAACATTTAGTTTTATTACTCCTAACGGTTTGACTACCTCCCCAACCCACGATTTCAGCGTGATATTGGTAGGAATTAATTTAACATCCGAAAAGTAACTATTATACCAACTAAGAGGGATTAGAGTTGAATCACAGCCAGAATCTACTTCGAGAGGCAAATTATGACCATTTAATTCACAATGTACAATTCACTTTGTTGAATTGACATGTGAATAGGTCATGGTATATATATTAGAGCTCAGGCTATCATCCGACTCAACACAAGTGGTGCCTGAATCTGAATTTCCAGATTCTTCTATATGATGTGCTTTCTTTTTGTTATACTTAAATGATTTCTTTTTACCAGAGTTATCTGCCCTTTTCGGCTTAGGAGTAGTGGTGCCCGAGCTGCTACTAGCGCCTGGTTTCTTGCCAGACTTGCATACTCGTTTCAGGTGGCCCACTTCCCCGCAAATTGAGCAGGCTTCCCTCCTCCATTTGCACTCTGTTTTCACGTGATTTTTGTATCCACAACAATAGCACGTTAAATCCGCCTTAGTTCTAAAATTTGGACGCTTATCTCTTACTTGGTGAGTGGATGACCCCTGAAAACTACTAACACTTTGTTCAGCCCTTTCTTGAGCTAGTGCAACCTCGCAGGCTTTGTCAAACGTCACTTTTTCAGGCTCCATTGTCATAAGGGTTTCCTGAGCTTTTGCATTTCGAATTCCAGAGACGAACCTGTCTCGCAAAATCTCCTTTAGGAATTCCTTATATTGACAATTTACAGTTAAGCGTTTCAACTCCTGAATGTACGTTGCAACACTTTCACCCGGGGCTTGCACTCGCTGCATAAACTGAACTCTTTCATAAATAAAACTAGGACTAGGGTCCAGGTTACATTTTAGCAATTCATCTATCTCGTCAAGTGACTTAGATGCAGGAGCATCAGGCGAGCATAGATTCCTCAACAAGCCATAGGTCTTTTTACCTATGCTTGAAAGGAGTATTGCAACTTGCTTTTCATCTGGTACGTCAAAAGCATCAAAGTGTAATTTGGCTCGTTCCAAATATACTGTCCAGCTTTCACTAGTGGCATCAAAAGCCTCAAACTTTTTGTGTGTTCTTGGCAGTGCTTCACCCATTCTGACGAAACCCTCAGACACACTTTCAAAGCTTAAATTACTAGTACTAATACTAGAACTAACAGAAATCAAAGACCCACTAATGGTACTCCAACTACTAGACGTATTTAGACCAGATGCATTAGCTGAACTCTTAAAAGTTACATCCTCATCGCTCATAAGTGATAAAATAAGTAGAAAAATCACTACCTTCAATATAGGCCCAAATAGCCTTCCCATTACCTTTAAGAGTAACTTTAACTTTAAACTTTTGAGGAGTAAGTTTAAATAACTATCAGCAACTTGTGTATTCTGTAATCTTTTCAAATATTTAAATTTACTTACAAATCTTTACAAAGTATCACTAGCTGACAACAAGAACACGCTTTGCACACAGTATTCTTTTTAACAATTTATCTGCTCTTTACTCCATTTAACCTGAAACAAGTCATGAGTTTTTAACAAATCAACAATTGGCTGCCTAAACCCCTACTTGCACGCAATGCACCGCATTCCAACCGACACTATGCCAGCAGAATGCTTTTTGATGTGGCACACTTACGAACAAGTCTTCACCCATACGAGAGAAAGAAGAACGGGTAATCAAACGTTCCCCTTGCCGGCCGAACAAGAAATCGCTGATCCAACGTCTACTTTGGCTGCTTTCAACTGCTATCCGAGCTGCCACCTCAGAAATCAGTCTACTAACAGTCAGTCCTGGATTTTTGGTGAGGTAATCTTCATTTGCCTAAATTGGTTTCCCATAGCATTTAAGCCTGAGTTTACCAATTGTCTAGGTTGCAATTCCAGCCTGGAACTTAATCCAGTTCTGGTATGCTGTTAAGTTAGTATTTAACTAAATCATCCTCGTCGCCAATGTAACATATGTGTTACTACACATGTGGGTTCTAACTTAGCAAGGGCCCACACCATCAAGGTGTGGTCGGACAGAGTAACGACTAGAGGAGTAGTTAGAGCTAGGCAACAACTGGCAAGGCCAGCAAGCCCTTATATACTTTATTATGCACCAGACACCCTAGTGGATGTGCATACAACTAAACAAGAATAGATATAAGGCCACTTGAGGTATCCACTTGAGATGTTAATGAAAGTAGCTAACACTAGTTAGCTACACCTTAGCTCATACACTACAGTAAGCCTATTCATTTTTGCAACACGGTATGCCTCCGCACACACAGTAACAGTGTTACAACGTAATGCGCAGCGTAGCGTATATAGACCAGTGGTAGTAGGGAAGGACAGGAGAAACGCTGCGGCAGCGACTCGTAGCAACAATTGACGATGCCATGGTAACGTGATTTTAGACCTAATTTTCATTTTTTAGGCCTATTTTTTTTTAACAGCAGTTTTAGTTTCGTAAGTAGCAAATAGTCCTAATGAAGAATTTGGGTCGATCGTAAGCCTATTCATTCATGCAACAATGCGACAAGACTCTTTTAAACGAAGCTAAAATGTTTATGTTTTTACGGCTGCATTTTAAACACAAATCTTTAGAATTTCAATTCCACGATGAAATGTTATTATTTAATTTAGTTACGTCGAAGAAGTCTATTAGCTATAAGGAGGCAACGATGTTTTAATTTGTCATGTTATTTGACTAACTTTTGACACTGAATCGAACGTTGTGGTCATCAATTTCTGGTACCGTTGCGAAGTTGAAAAAAGCTACGGACGGACAAAGTCGTTGCAATAGTCTTCTCAGCTGGTACGGCTGTACAGAAGACTAAAAACGAACCGAAAAACGGTGCGGCAGGTATAGTAAGTGGCTCTATCTCTTCGAAGACTTTGGAAAAGTGTTATAACCCAAACTTGTAGTCGAAGGCCGTCAACAGACGGCGACATAGCAGGTGTGATAAGTGGCGCCATCTGTTCGAAGACGTTGGAAAACTGTCCCAACCAGAATTTGAAGGTGAATCCCGTCAACAGATGGCAATAAAGGGCTGGCTCCCTGTACAACTTTACAACTTTAATTTCGTAAGTAACAACTAAATGAGATTTGGATTGTATAAAGTAAGCCTATTCATTTTTGCAACACGTACGGTATGCCTCCGCGCACACAGTTACAGTGTTACAAAGTAATGCGTAGGGTAGCGTATACAGAGCAGTGGTAGTAGAGAAGGAAAGGAGAAACGCTGCGGCAGCGACTCGTAGCAACAATTGACGTTGCCATGGTAACGTGTATTTTAGACCTAATTTTCATTTTTCATTTTCATTTGATTGTACGACGGAATGTCGTCGCTGGTGACTTGGACGCCTGCTCCCCATTATATATGTAGATTATTATTATTAAATTCTTGGAAATATCCGGCTGCTGCTGCTCCTGCTGATTAATTCCTAAGGTTGGGTATCATACACGGCGGTAGTCGTGTATATATGTGATTGAAGTCCTCTCTCCAGCAAAACTAAAAGTATTAATTTTTCCGTTTCTATTCAATATATTTCGACCAAACTTCGCCAGATAGTAGACAGCAACTTTTCCCAAGTTTATACTAACTTTTATACAATTCCTTACAAGAGTAAACGTACGGATCCACACGAAAATTTGAAAACTATTCACTTCTTGTTGGTGTTGTTGTTGTTGTTGTTGTTCTCGTGTGACACGGTTTCAGATAAAAACTACTGCACCTACCTAAAATCTGAAAGATGATCTAAGCCAGAAATTTCTATGGGCTTCATCCTCACAGAGACCACTTTTTCGATTGGTCAAGTCATTCCGGAGTTACGGGTCCCTGAACGATCATTTTGATTGTTATACATTGTTTTAACCAGTGTGATTAGGGAACAATGCCACTCTGCAAACTCCATAACCATTCTTCGTGCACGTAGTGTGTCTTTGTTAAAAGTCGATTGTTCAAGGGCGAAATGAATAATAATAAATAATTTTACAGCAAAGAAACTGTATCGGAGAGCGAAGGAAAGAGCTACTTCCACTTAATCGCAAACCGAAATTACACGACTCTAAATATTAAAAACAGTAAAAAGTAAAAAGTAAAACAGTGCAGGTTAATATACCCTAAGTCTTATATAGAACAATTAAAAAAAAAACACTTTATAAACCTGGAAAGATCTACACCCTTAACAGCCTTTTTAAATTCCCGCAGGGAACCCGCTGAGACCGCTTCCGATGAGAAAGAGTTCCAAACTGGGACAACCCGATTTGCAAAAAAATACTTATAATTATCTGTGTGAAACGAGCCATACATTAATTTAAATGGATTGCCTCTAGTCAGGATATTGTGACTTAAAGTAAAAAACTTTTGTAGCTCCACAGCAATATGATTAAGCAGTGTAGAATATGTCAGATAAAGATCAGCTTTTAGACACCGCATCTCCAGTGACTCCAACCTGAGAATCCTTAGACGTTCCATATATGGCAAATTAAACAATCCCGGATGCATTTTGTAAACGCTTTCTGAACCGATTCGATGCGTTTAATATCCTTGATAAGGTATGGGGACCAGACTTGGCTGGAATACTCTAATACAGGACGGACAAAAACCGAGAAAGCCCACCTTAAGGTTGCTCTATCTTTCGACACGAAACAACGCCTAATGATTTCAATGAGTGGTCGTATTTAGGTTCGCCGAAATCCAAACACCAAAATATTTAGTGACGGTTACGTCATTAAGTAGACATCTGTCGAGGGAGTAAGGCAGTTGGAGGTTATATCTACCAAAATGCATTCTGTTACATTTGTTGTTATTAATAGGCAGTTGCCATTTTATGGACCAGTCGGTAATGTGCGCAAGCTCAGATTGTAAGCCGGTATGGTCCACACAATCAATGACAAGGCATACATCATCTGCTTATTTTGGCACTGAACATTGATTTTCAATAGTTTTTAGAACTGCGATATACAGCAGAAAAAGTATAGGGCTAAGGACGGAGCCCTGTGGGACATCGCTTGTCACTGACGTAGGTAGAGAAACAGCAGAACCAATACGTACTGACTGTAGTCGATGGCAAAAAAATCAGTGATCCAGTCCAATACCCTTCCTGCAATTCCAAAATGTATTAATTTTGTCGCGAATTTAGGTATATCGCGAAGTTTAGGTTAGAAGCCTGCAAAATACGTAGGATAAACTTTCTGCCATTTAATTATAGTTTGTATACGACGACATGTTTAATGGTGAATTAGCGAAATAAGATTAATTACGTATTTTTGTTGATGGTTGTTACAGAGTTTGTAAAATGCGTAATTTGGGGAAAAAAGTGCTACGTAGCTAGCAATTCAGTTATTTGGCAATACTAACAAGGGAAGTTTTGAATAAATGCACAAATAAGGAAAAATAAATGGGGTTTACCTGGAATTTTTAGAAAGGCATCGACTTCAAACTCTTATTCTATTTTCGATGGCTACACTCGTTGCTATGGAAACTTAAGGATCGATCTTTTACAAATAAGCCACGCGATATCTCAGACGGCCTTGTTAAGAGGGTTTTGATATCTCAGGTTGACTTAACTGATGTGTTAGTGATGTATCAGTAGGCCTTATTATGTAAATAGTTTAGTAAATTCAGTCCTTTCAGAGGGCATCATTGATGTTTTTCTGCATGCGCACGTGAGTGCAAACCTGTTATATTGTTGAACCTGTGGTGGTAAATTTATGAAGAAATAAACTTCACTTCGCCGACTGGGACAGCCCCAGCAACACCTTCTCTCTTCTTTCCTTCCTTCCGTCGTGGGGTTCTATGGGAACTTAGGACTACTTGAGGACTAATTTATTTGCCTTTTAGGTTTTTCTGGTGTATTTGGACTTAGTCCAAGTTGTAAGTTGTAGGATGCTCCATTAACTATTAAGTGTGTCATGTGAAGTCTAATCTTTTGAGTTGTTTTGTTTCTTTACAGCATTCATTTATTTCATAAGTCTTCAAACGGGGTAAAGTATGGTTAGGTTACCAGCAAACCTCATTCCGCCCTACTTTTATGTAGATTTAAGGACCGAGGATAATGTAGCCTTGCCGTATTAGTTAGCAAGTTAACAGCTACACCTCGTAGGGCAACCTATGTAGAAGGCTGCCTAGTTTGTAAGCCCAACCCAAACCCAAACCTAACGTATCTTGGTCAGTCTAACTTCTCTCCCCGGCTAGCTGTTTCCGGTCAAATTTTGCACATAACTTGGAATGTACAACCGAATCAAATGCTTTAGCAAAATCTATTAAAATAAGATCGACTGGTGCTCCCAGCTCCAGTGCTGAAAGCCAATCTTCAAGACAGTTAAGTAGATGAATCGTGGTAGATCTACCAGGCAGGAAACCAAATTGGTCATCCGGTATCAGGTTATTTTGTGTTAGATGGGTCATAAGGCAGGACTTAATAATACGTTCCAGAACACGGCAAGGGACACAAGTTATCGAGATTGGACGATAATTTGCAGGGTTAGCCGCATTATCCTTCTTGTAAACTGGAGTGACATATGCCATGTTCCAGCAATTAGGAACCTTCTCAGTCTGAACAGAGAGTATAAAGATAAAAAAAAAGAGGTAAACTTAGTTCAGATGCAAATTCTTTGTAGAAAACTGCTGAAAAATTATCTGGACCGACAGCATGGCTGTTTTTTTAAACTAGTAATGTTGTTATAGACATCATCTATTGAAAAGTCAATATCTCTGACATGTGGAATTGGCGCTAAATCATTGTCTGGATTAGTTGCAGTAAAATTAGAAAAAACCTCATCGGCTATATTGTCGTCCAGGACAAAATTACCACAAAATACCCTATTGAAGGCAGAAGCCTTATCAAAATATTCATTGAGTTGTTTGCTACAGTAATGTAATGGAGGAATCATTTGTGGTTCTTTAATTTTCTTGTTAACATAGCGAAGCTGGAGTGCCCTCCTTCATAACATTTATTTCACAATCAATCTTGAAATCTTTAAGGAGTTTTGCAAGTTTACGCCGTTGGTCATTATAAGCCTTCTTTGTTTCTACTGTTTTATTATTCTTATACAAGTGCCAAAGCTGCAGTTTGTATCTAGTCTCTTTACGAATATGAGATGGTGGTTTGTTGTGACTCTGAGGTCTTGATGGTTTGATTTTACTGCAAATCATCAACTGCAACAATCAAAATATTATGAAAAGAATTCCGTAGGCTGTTTCCATCAGCCTCCTGTCTTTTTAATGTACACCAGTCAGTGCTGCAAAGTTTGATATGTAAAGCATGGTAGTCAATCTTCTTGTAAAAACCGTTTATGGCATTGCTAACAGCTAACAGAGTTATTAATATAAAAAGTAAGTAAAGAAAGAAAAAAGTAAAGAAAGAATGAGTGGTAACGCTAGTTAACCCTTTGAACCCTTTGAAAGAAACTGTGTTTCAGCTAAACGATATACATTTAAACCAAACTAAGCTACGTTGTTAATTTCGCGGCCTCGAAATTGGCAGCTAGAAACGATAGAATTGCGTATTTATTTCGCAGATGCAGACTTTCAGAGCTGAGGAGCTGTTAGGATGGGCGTGTGGCTGTGGGCTAAGGCCTCTAATAAAATCTGAGGGAAAGAATCCATGTTTCAGCTAAACGATATAGATTTACACTAAACCAAGCTACATTGTCTCTAAATTTGCACCTAGAAGCGATAGAAAAGTGTATTTATTTCGCAGATGCAGGCTTTCAGAGCTCAGTAGAATTGTTTCAAAGTGGCCAGCAACAATCGACTGCGTGCATAAAGCTTTGTGGCGCGACGCCACAGCTGTTAAAAAGGTACACGGATTACAAACAAAAACGTCAAGTGTGCCGTAAAAAAAGGGGATTATATGATTGAATTTTCACTTGTTAAACTTTTTTATTTAAACTCTTTTCATTCATGCAACAAATATCTCTTGTCACGAAATTTTAACCAAATAAGAACAAAATTGCGAACGTTATTGTGTCCAAAACTAATAAACACACGGACAAGCAGACACAAAAAAAAATTCAGTCGAGTATTCGACCTCGTTCCCTTCGCTTGCTTGGCCAAGAAACTATCATCCAGCTATTTGCATCGACCTTAGTGTTTCTTGACGGCAGAGACTTTCAACAATGGATAATTCCTTCAGCCTTCAGTGACGTCTGTTCTTATTTACAACAATGAAAAAGTTTGAATTGTTGTCAGGCCACGTAAACCATGGTGCAGATGACAAGGAGTGGTTAACGCACGTTAAACCCTTTTGAAACCATGGTTTTTCGATCAGCGTCTTTGGGTAAAGGTTGGGAATCTTCCATTTCTAGTTTCATTTACGCCAAAATAGTTTTCAGATGGCGCTCGCAATCGCAAGCGGCAATAGTATTTGCTAAAATTGCATTGTTTTGAGTTACGGATTACTGCCGATCCTACGAGTTTTGTCCAAAAAATACCGAATTGTTCCGGCCAGGAAAAATTTATGTGATGCCTAGAACAAGTATAAACAGAATAACGACGACAAAACAAATATAGTACATAAAGTTTAATTGGAAAAAAAATATTTAAAACAAGATAAAAAAGATATTGAATGGATAAATCTCGACAACAATGCAAACTTTTTCATTGTTGTATATAAGAACAAATGTCTCTGAAGGCGAATGAATTCTCCATTGTTGACGCCAAAGAGTCGCATTGATTAATTGCATTGTTTAAATCCCCAGTATCACGAAAACAATCATTCGACGAATTGTCTGCTTCCTAGTAAACGATAATATTATTATTAATTAATATTTTATTACATGTACAAATGTAAGCACGAAGTCCATGTGGAATAGCATGTGCTAGCACCAGGACTTATAATTTAAAGTTACACATAATAAATAAATAATAAATAAAATTAGTCAAATTACAAAACGAAAATGAATAATGGTCAATAAAATATTTACAATATACGACTATATGGAGTTTATACTTATATTCTTAATTATTAGTTGTTTGGGCCTACGTCCTGGCACTGAATGGGTTAATGAAAATGGCTTAAAAATCTTATATATTTCTTCAATTTTCCGGCTATACACTTATCTGAAATAGGCCATAAAAAAACCCTTAGCATTTTGAAAAAAAAAACGAAAACTGGTTGATGAAGGAGACTCACCGTACGTTTGTGTTTGGGTAGCATTGCTTGTTTCAGTATTGCCTGCTTTAATTAATATTAACGAACGACTGTGATATGTAACTCAAAACAACATGCTGTAAATCCGACTGCTGGCAGTGTTAGAGAATTAAAAACCGAACAGGCGAAAGTGAGGCCTCAGAATGCAATGGTGTAACTTGTAACAATGGTGCAACAATAGGCGATGCGCACAAGATCGGATTGTAGCTTACTCGAACAAGATGCATCGATGCTCGGGCACGGGGAAAGTAACATTGTCGTGGTATCCTTTGAGTTAGCATTTTCGGCCACAGAAAAGTTTTCGAGAACCAAAATAAAAAGTACAGTCGCGGCCAAAAGGTTTTGCAGCCGAAAGAGCTCCAACAATAGGCCGTATGGTGCATGAGTGTGCGCTGGCTAATTGCTGGCCCGAGCCTGGATTGTTGCCAGGCAAGCATTTTTCAAGTAAACTACGGTAGTCTAGAATGATTTGGAAAAGAATGTCGTAACATTAACGGGATTCCAAAATTTAGCTGGTTTTTACAGTACTTTCTATTTAATAAGACCAGGAATGTAAGCTAAGGCTTCTCTTTTGTTTAATGTATGAGTATTATTCTTTTAATGCTGGACAGGTGTTAGCGGAACCTAACAGTCCCCTACTGTTTTCCATTTTCTCGTTATGCAAATAAATTTAAAATAAAAAATAAAAAAAAAATAAATAAATTAAATTAAAAAAATTCTTTTGGAAATATTAGATAGGCTAACAAAAATAACACTGTATCTTTTAGGCCGATCCTAAATCCTTGTGAAGTATCTTTAGCTTTTCCGAACGCTATTCTAAAAGTTTTATTGTATTTTTAATCTTCAGGAGGTTCTATTTGAAGGTGAGCATTAGGTGAGCAATACACGCAAAAAAAAATATTTGCAGTCTAGGTAGACTGAATGTGGTAAAATGGTTTCCTAAAGAAGAAAGGTAACGTCAGTGTAGTGAGTAGCTGAAAAATAATTCGGGAGGGTTAAACACCCACCTGTATATTAACGTTAGCACAAATGCCTTCCATTACAAAATTTGCCGAAAAACTACAGATAAAATATTTTCTGCTGAAATAAACAAATCTTTGTTTGGCAAGTGTTGGGCTTAAGTGTCGTAGTTTACTCTTGGACGTTTACTTAAGGAGGAATTGATATTTTCTATGAATTAATCTATCACTTCACTCAAAGCAGTGTTCCTCGTCAGGCTTCACTTTACTTTGCTCGGTTAGAATGGCTTTTCGTAGCCACATTTTCGTCATGTGTGTAATTAGAAAATAGGCTTTGGGCCTATTATAGGCAGAGCGGATTAAAATATGAAGCCTCTAGGAGGTTACATGGCTGGTTTGATCTGTAGTGCTAAGCATGACTTGTGTACCAAATTTCCTTCTTTTCACAATCGGCAAGAATCTGTTTGCCAAGCCTCAGGGAGGGGGTACAGGGGATGCTGAAGGAGGGGGGAGGGGCAGGCGCTGGGGGCCCTTGTGGGTATTTCATGGGGACTTCCATGACTGGTTCGAATTATACTGCGAAGAATGACTTGTGTAGCAAATTTCATGCTTTTACCTCGATTTGGAAGAATTTGGTGTTCAAGCCTGAGGGCGAAGGCAGAGGGGAGGGGCGCTAGGGACCTTGTGGGGACTTTCGTGGGTGTCCCATGGCTGATTCGATTGTGTAAAAAATTTCATGTGTGTTGCAGCTTTGACACATGGCTTTGTTACACTCCGTTAGACTTACGCAAAATTTGCAAAAAGTTTTGATTTAGTTTGAAATAGTGGCCATAGTACAGAAAAAAAGATAGTTGTTTTAATTTTGAGCAACTAGTTTTGATACAGAAAATAATTTTAAAAAGGAAATAAAGTCGTTTACATCATTCACCAAGGTTAGTTTTGACTAAACATAACAAATCATACGTAAAGCAATAGGATAAGCAAAAAAGCAAACATGTTTAAAAAATACCAGTTTGAATTCATGAGTGTTCTCCGTTACGTATAGTGTATACAAAATCGCACACAAATTAAAATCTATTCAGATGTAGTCGACTATTGAAGACGTTTTGTAACTCGTTGCTCAGTTAAACTCTATTGTAATTTACTACGGAAGTAAGACAGTTGTGTTATGACAAGCCTATATTGCCATAAATTGACCTTTTTGTAGACTACTGTCCTTGAATGCCTATTTCTAAACAAGGGCATTTCAAAGGACGGGAGTGGAGGGGGCCCAGCAGAACTTTCTGCCTATGGCCGTGGCAAACGGGGAGCAGGGATGGATTGGGGGGGGGGGGGGAGACAAACACTTGAAAAAGGTGCCCAAAAAGTTCGTAGTTCATTTTATCGTTTGATATTTTTTATTTTTTTCGCTTTTGTTTAAGAGTTGGACTGTATTGCTTCGTCAAGTTGGGGGCAAAATTGCGTGAGGGTAAAATCGCGATTGGGGCATAAAATAGCAGTGGAGCATAATTGCGGTGGGGGATTTAAAATTGCCAGTTTACGCCCTCGCCCCCAACCTCCACAAAAAAAATTCCTAGCCACAGCCCGTTTCTCCCAGTGTCCGCGACACCAACTGTGTTAAGAAAAATTGTCCGCATTCAATTTTTTTCTTCAGTGCTGTAACGAATTTGTTTAGCTCTCCCGCCAGTGAAAAGTTCTCGCCAAGACGATTAAGATGGTGTACTGAAACATCAAAATCGGTTAACACTTTGTGAAACTGTGCAAGTTTGGGCAAATACGACCACAGTGTGGCCCTCCACTGTCCTCGTCACATGATCACGTGTCAAGCTAATTTAACCACGGGGGGGGGGGGGGGATAAGTAAAAGTAGCTAATAGTGTTCCAGGGGAGCACTAAATTGTCACCTTTTAACTCGTGACAAAGGGCATCCAGTCCAGTTACAGAAACAATTTTTGTCGGGAAACACCCTGAGAGGAAGGTACGGTCCATCATCTAGCAAAGAATCTTTAAAAAACTTAAACGAAAAATTTGTTCTTTTTTTTTCAAATATGCCACCAACTTTTTGAAAATCTGCTTACGCCTTTGCCCGTGGTTGTAAGCACGAACTATGAACTAAGTGTTAACTATTCTGGCCAATCGTCCTTTTAGCTGCAAATCACTGCACTGTAGTGAGTAACAGCATTGCAGCCTGCTACCGGTTAAAATTTAAAGGTTTTGTTTGCGTTGTTTCTTTTGCAGCTAGCTCTATTCGATTCTGAGATACACGGTACAAATTATATTTATTGTTGGAAGTTAATAAACCTCATATTCTTCCGTAGAAATTGGCAACAATGACTGCAACTTCATGTTATCGTTCAACGTCATTACGGTTCGTGCCGGGTATTGTTGGAGCGATGCAATGCGCAAAACCTTTTGGCCGCTACGTGTACATACACAAACACAGTGGGGAAAACTGTCATAATTTGGAGAATACTGGTTTCACAAATTATAAATGCACACAAAATACACATATAGCCACTCACAGGAAACATACTTAAAATAGAAAACAAACACAGACAAATATTAAAAAAGCCTGTATGACACGCAAATTAAGTACACACAAACATACACGCAAAAATAGTCCTTGTTCCATGGACATGGAGTTCAAATTACAGTTCGTTGCGTTCGAGTAAACTCTAATCCTTTTTTTTTATTCGTGTACCTTTACAGCTGCGAGTATTGTGATACGAGCTCTAATGCCTCTTTTCTAAGTTCAGTTGATTAAGTTTTGGATTCGGGTAGCAATGGATTTTCTTAATCTATTTCGTCATTTTTGCTGCTCTCTATTCTCCCCGAGCTGTTCACAATGGTGGCTCCGCTTTGTTTTTTGCTTTTAATGATAATCACGTCACACATTATCTTGGGTTTGATGGCGGCGGGGTGGCTTACCGTTTTGCTGAATCCCTCTTCACAGAATCCCATTTGGTCTAAAATTTTTTCCCGTTTCACCGAAAATTTGATGTTATATGATTAGCAGAGAGAGAGAGAAGCAGCGCGAGTTAGCACGGAATTTGGAAAAAAAATTATTCGACGAAACGGGATTCGGCAAAACGGAGAAAACCGGCGGCATTGGGGGAGAAGGGGGTGGAATTGAGGAATCCTCCTCCCCCTTACTGCAGCCTTGTCTACGGTAGGATTTTATTTCTCCCAGTTTAGTGCTTAAATTTTTCAAAATGCTAAGGTTTTTTTATGACGTTTTTCAGCTATGTGTATCCCCGGAAAATTGAAGAAATACATAAGATTTATAAGACATTTTCATTAACCCATTCAGTGCCAGGACGTAGGCCCAAACAACTGATAATTAAGAATATAAGTATAAACTCCATATAATCGTATATTGTAAATATTTCATTAACCATTATTCATTTTCGTTTTATAATTTGACTAATTTTATTTATTATGTATGTATTATGTGTAATTTTGAATTATAGGTCCTGGTGCTAGCGCATGCCATTCCACTTGCTTCGTGGCTTACACTTGTACATGTAATAAAAATATTAATTATTAATAATATCTAGACACACGCTAGTGTGTCGCGCCAAGTTAGGGAACAAACATCACAACAAACATTACATCACATCAATTGTCGAGGTTGTAAACCATTGTAGCGCTACGCCATTGCGTCAGTGTCTTATATCTTGAAGCATAGTTGGGCACATTTCAGGTATTGGGGAAAAATAATAATACGGTACAAAAGCTTAAATTGTGTTGAAATCGAGAGCAATGACCCACCTGACAAAAATTAACTCGTGTTTGAATGCCAGCTATGCTACTTTCAATGCAAAATATGCCCCTCAATAACGTTGAAAATGTGTTACTACCTAGCTAGCTAGTCCGCTCATCCCCATGTTAAATCCCATAGGGTGATTATTCATTGATTCCGAGATAACAGAAAGGCTTCCAGCTATGAAATTGGACGAATGGGTGCACTACAATACGAACTGCGTACCTTTTATGGTTTGAAGCCTGGGGGCGTAACAGGGATGGCGTGGGA
>JAHWFP010163070.1:0-19295 GCA_023313725.1 Lithobius niger
CCCCCCGCAAGAATGTTGCAGATAAAGAAAGTCGGAAAAACCTGGGAAGTCTGCTGAAAAAAAAGTCGAACGAAAAGAGCCTGACGAAATAAATGACACGAATAAAAAAGGTAAGGTGGAGGTGAGGAATAAAATCGAAAGGAAAAAATGTGGTACGTTGTATTTCTTGCTTTGTCAAGTTGCTGCTATTACAGGTTAGGTTAGGTTGCAAGTAGAAGAAAACTGTATGGAGGGGTTCAATGCAGTCATTCGAGTCAGGAAGGGCCGAGACGGCGCCCGGAATAAGCAAAATACATCTCATGTATTCCTTACAGAGTACATGTAAATGTCTGTCACACTAGCTGACTAGGATGTCTCCAGGCTGTCAATTGCGCTTACCTATCAGATCCATTTACTTCTAGTTGCTAGTGCTATTTCTAGTCGCTATCACCACTTAGTCACCATACAAGGATATGAAGTAGGGACCGTTTCAAAGGCGAATCGTGTCCTCATAACATATATTTTGTTTTAATTTTTGTTTTGTTTTATTTTGTAAGCCTCTTAGAGCCTTATCGTCTGAATAAATACAGATGCAAACCTATTTTCATTGCCTTTTGGACTTAAATGTCAGACTGCCTGAGTGGCCCAGTATATCGCAACGTAAATAGGCAACGTAAATAGGTTTGCATCCGTATTTATTTAACCCTTCTGAAGCCCATTTGGCTTTCTGTCCTGCTTTATCCCTTGTCACCTTAAGCAAACTAAACGCCTATAGATGAACCAGCTCAATTTTGAACTTACAAGACGATTTAGGCGGAGAAACAAAAGCGTTCGGACTGGAAACCAGAATAGATCCCATAGCCACTGAAGGAGGCTGGTAGTCTCTCACACTACCCTAGCTTTTGACGCGCCATTAAGCCTGAATGTCCCCCCCCCCCCACGCCTCTTAGCTGGCACTGACTAGCACCATAGTCTCCTTTTTAGTATTACCTACCATACCGGCTTCTTCAGGGAACTTAGCTTAACTCTGTAACTACTCCGTTACCATGACCACCATTTGATTTATTAACAGCACGCTTGGAATGGACCAACAAATGAAGCGATGGGGCCGTTAAAGAAACAGGAGTCAGACAACACTAACGAAAAGAGTTCCATGTTTTATCTCACTTTTCAGAGTTCAGATTAAACCTAGAAAATCGGGGGATCTCTGGGGAAACATTTCAGTGAAACAAGATTTTTTTTTCCAAAACGGAGAAGAGACAGGAAAACATAACACTAGAAATGCCTTTGTGTCTGATTCTACAAATTCATAACTCAAACTTGTTTTTGTAAACTTTCATTGGTTAATTTGACTTAATGGTGTCCGTTTGTTTCGCATTGTTTATATTTTAAATTGATAAATTAATAACTATTGAAACAAAATCCCCGACCTAACCCTTTGTTGCATGGTGAAACAATACGCCACTTTTCAAACAAAAACTTGAGTCCAAGACGCAGCGCGAGCTTTGTCTAAGGTCCCGAAGATCCCGATTGAAGCGAGCAGCAACAGTCCCGGGGTAACCGTCCCCTCCTCCAAACCAAGTTCATGTTGGTTCGAATACCACGACCGACCCTATTCCGTTTTCCGACTAAATTGCTTAGTGTAAAACACCTGAAAGTTGGCGTGGGATGCATGTAAACATTAAATAAATTAAGAATGCAAAAAGGTTGTGTGCCCTGGTCTTTCGTATCACTTGAGCTAGCAATTCGATCTTATTCGTTGCGTGCGTAGGAGTTTTATTGATGTTGAAAGGAAGCCAAAAGGTATAAACAAGAAAAAAAACCCAGAAATTCCTCGACATTTCAGGAATTATTGCACTCTGTTATCAAGCTCATAAAAAAAACAACCTTTACAGGCTTTTTTAAAGCTTTAAAAAGTGTACTAATCTCCAAAGTATGGCAGCTTTTTTACTTTTGTGTGCATCTTTGAGCTTCCTTTATCAATGTTTTGATGTTTTTACTGAAATCGAAAAGATTTTACGCAATTTAAAGACGTTTCACACTTATAACATATTGTTTATTTTCTGCCATTTTAGGCTTCGTCGTAATTTATTCTCAAAAGAAATAATATTTACCGAAAAGAAAACTATTTGAAGATTCTTGGGTGCTGATTTAACCTTAGTTTTAACCTTTGTTAGTCACGTGTTAACTTACAGAATTATTTTTATTTAGATACGTACAGGTCAGTCGTGCGATTCGAACCGGCGTTCAGTTGGTTTGGAAACGAGAACAATACTAACAGGATGGGTTCTCTTTTTTTTTCAGGGCACTGGGACTGAAGGCGTTAATGAAAAGAAGTATCAACACCATCTACTTAACGGAAAATCGAACAAAGTGTTAAAAATCTAGACAATGTGTGTAAATTGTGCAAAATGGTCTATGCAGTCAGTTTTTCGTTTTTCATTTAAAAGAACTTAAATACTGTCAAGGGGCCATTAAAAAACTACGTGGTCGGCCAGGGGGTCGGGGAGGGGGGGGGGGGGCGGCTTTCGGTCATGAGTAACAACCCCAAAAATGCCACGTGGCTTCTGCATTGAGGGGAAAGCCATTATCTGCAATGGGTTGGTGCATTAACCGTCTCTGCGCATCGTTGTCACTCAGCGTTACATTGTTCTTATATCGACCTTAAGATTTGGGCCCCAGTCAACCGAAATGCGTTTTCAGCATGGCACCGCGGCTCATCTCGTAGAATCTTAAACAACGTAAGACTGCGTTCCCTTGACTCGTACTAAATTCATTTAAATAGTGTAAGGCTAACGGCGAGTTGTGGTCAGTGCCGCAGCTATAGCTTTTTCCAAGAAGGGCTGCAAAGACAAAATCAAAATGTTGGGCGCCTCCTCAACAAGTAAACAAATTTAGGGGCAAAGTGACTCCCAACCCCAACCAAATTGTAGTTAATTTTGCCTTATTTGGGCACCCAACTTGTGAATTTTGGGCCCGGGTGTCTTACACCCTTTGCACCACCCCTATAGTGTCCGCGGCCTATCTTGAGTTCTTCCCAGAACGACACGGATAATCAATTGTATGTTTTTGGTGTTTTTGGTAGAGTGCCTTGTTGATATCCAAGATGGTTACAAAAACAATGGCGGCCGTCGATTAAAGTGGCACTATCACCGATTGAAATGCGAACGAAAATACCGTGGCGCCATCTAGCGACATTGATATTGTTAACCTTTATAGATTGCTCGGAGGTGCACGAGGATGAACCAAATTTTCACTCAATAATTAAGGATGTCGTGGCTTGTTTGTTTCGTTAAAAGAAATGCCGTTACGTATTCCTTCGCTTGGTGCAAGCAAACGCTAGATGATACTACACAGCGCTAGATGTTGCCAGAATTCGTCTGCTCTCAATCGGTGATAGTGCCACTTTAATGCCGCCCCCTCCAGGAAAACGTAGCCGCTCGTAAAATACCTGCAGGACTCAAGTTAAACCACGTATACAATAATTGCGACACTGGTTTTACTTCACTGGGACGATTCAATGCAGTAACAGCTTACGTAATAACAAAACTTTCGGTAATATGAGTGTACTAGGTTACGATTTCCTACTTTCCGTCTCGGTGACAAATCCTGGATGAAGTGTAGTCTAGCGGCCTTTGCAGATCGCCCCAATATTTGATGAAAAGTATTTCACACGACGAATCCGAAAGCAGTGCGTAATTAAATGTAAAAGTTGAATATGGGGGTACTAATCGTTTTATTTCTCGCGTCGAATACTACCATTTTACCAAATTGCATATGAAGTGGGACCGCATTTGTCAAAAACACATAAAGGTGTTGTTTAATGTAATTTTTTATTAAGTACGGGGAGGAGGGGGGGGGTTGTCGCTATGGGCCGCGCGTTTTTTTTTTTGGGGGGGGGGGTTGTCCGAGATCTAGTCACATGTGACCACACGGGGAGGGTGGAGGGTGGTTAAAAATGGGTTTAAAACGACCAAGTAGTTTTTGAATGGCCACCAAGAATTGAAATATAGGGTGTATACACGTTTCGCCGATTCCCTTTTCGCCGAATTTTAAACAATGGCTTATTTTCGGCGAAAGGGAAACTTCCGTTTCGCCGAATCCCGTTTTGCCGAATCATTTTTTTTGCCAAATTGCCTGCCGCGCTCGCTGCAGCTAATCGTATAACATCAGAAATGAAACTAATCTTTATTATAATATCGGAGGCCGGCTAAAAGGAAAAGGAAAGCCTAATGGAAAACCACTTCTCCCCTTCTCGCGCCCGCATTGAAAATGCACTCTCCCACTCTACCTGCAGACAAAAAGGAGCCATGCATGAGTAGTCGATCAATCTGACAAGTCGTCGGGAAGAGTGCCGGGAAAATGTCCCGGGAAATGTGTCCCGGGAAATGTGACCGGCCCCGTGCATAGCACGGGCTTCCTCTAGTTACAAATAACAACACAATCTCGTGTATCGTCTTGCCAACCAACTGTATACATACAAGCTCGATTGTAGGGTAATGTTTTTATTCAATTGCGAAGGCCTAATTTCCGCACATGCTCCGTCAAATGTAAGTTGAAATGTATTTGTCGCTTTTTTTTTTTTTACAATTCTTTCCCTCTATTTTTCTCCATACTCCTAACTTAGGTTACGTCATGCCGCTAATATACATATTATAGTGATCCACGCCCCATTGGATATATTCAGCAACTTTACCTGATAGTGGCGGACGAGTTAAAACTTAACCATCAATTCCTGGACAATATACACATCAGACGAGGGGAAGTTGTCGTGGTTTATTGCCTCGGGCCCATTTCACTAACCGTCGATACCATCACGTCTGTAACACCGTCCCTAACCTCAACACTACGATTAAATCAGCGTAGTTGTTAGAAGAAATATGGAAACGTAACAAGCCTTAACGACATAGGCACGTCTATATTTTCCCCAAAACTGTCAGTAGCCAATTTAGGACCACCTTTTGTTTCTTCAGGGTCTAGAACAGCTAACACAATCTGGGATCTGACCTACTTTAATTCATCCTAGCTGATAACCAACTAAACAATCGATATTGCTTTAAATTCCTCCCAATACCAGAAAATATAGTTCCGGCACTAGTTTTTTTTTCCCCCATAACCAGGCATTACGAGTGGGCATTCCAATTATCCAGAAATATTCACGACTTTGCGCTTGAAATAAGAACACTTTCTCTTCGGCACGTTTAACCGTGACCTTTTCTAGCGGAGAAAGCTTTTATTTTTATTTCTTCAAGCCTTCGGGTGCAAGATGCGCTGTTGTTTTCCTTTTTCTCTCTCTTTGCGTGCGTTTTCTTTGGTTAGAAAGTGGCGTAATTAATTATAATTATCAAGAGATTAAGTTATAATAATTGCAGGATACTTGGGCTGGTGGGATACGACGGCACAAACCTTGTTTCACACGATTGTAAAATGGAACGGAGAACATAAAAAAATAAAGATGTCCTAACACGGAGATGTGTTATCCTGCCTGGTTTTGTTGGTGTGAATAGGGATGAAGGTGTGATTTCTGGTAATACGCGGAAATGTAGGATAAAGTTATAGAAGGATTACACGAAATCGAAAAGGATGGATTTGAAAGAAACTTGGTGATTTCACTTAGGCTCCGAGCTATGCGACGGTATGGGTTTTTAAATGAGTTGAAAAGTTCAAATAAAAATGCTGCCTACATCTAGAGATCCTGAACAGTTTTGTAATTGTAATAACCTGAAACTAGGAATAATCTTTTTTTGTTATCTACATACATGAACGGTGCCCATATGGTTTTAGGCCGACTTAAAAACGTATGCGATACGATTTAAGGTATTCTCATTTATGGCACCAGCCAAACACATTCTTTTTTCTGACATAATAACCAGAATGTTCAGACTGTACTTGGTATTTTTAGCCTACAGGAAGACTACTACTTTGATTGGGGGGGGGGGTAAAGAATAAATCGCAAGATAAAGGGTAAATGAAGCAAACAATTTGCATTAAAGACTGGCCTTGTGAGGATACAAGATACACTAATCTGAGAAAGAAAGAAAAGACAACTGACCCGACCGGGACTGAACCGAGAACCTCACTTACTCTAACCGTTGTACTACTGCGGCGGATACTGACTACAGGCTCTAGCCGAGCTCAGTAGCTGTTCAGTCTTTCTCAGTGGTGACCTGAAGGCGACGGACATACACAAGGAGGGTTTTCTTCGTTAGGATAGGCTTACCCAAAGTTTTTCTTTATTATGCAGAAATTTTATAAAATACCGCAAAGACAAATTTTTTTAAAGTCTTATACGAACATTAGACAAAATGGTTGGTCGTGCAATATGAATTTAGCGTTCTCAAAAACTTTAAGGTGAATTTCAGATGCAAGCTGAAGCGTCTGTCTGTGTATCTTGACATCCAGACTCATTGGGAGGGGGTAAGAGGGGGACTGTAGGCAACATAAAATCTGATTTGATTGATAAATTTTTGTTAATTTTTTGTTAATTTCCCTCCATAGAAAATACCGAATCTATCGTGCCTTCCCCGAAACTATTTTAATTTTTAATTTAATTTTAACGAAGCAGTTCTACTATTAAAAAAAAAGTTGAACCCACCCATCGCCATTCATTACACATCACGAAAAAAAAAAATACCACACTTACATTTACACGAAGCAGACAGCCAGCACCAAAGTTTGACCTTGAGAATACAAGACACACCGACCTGAGAAAGAATAGACGCCCCATGATCAAACGTTAGGGTCCTAGGTTCGAGTCCCGGTCATCACTTTTTCTTTCCTAAACCAGCAATTTCAACATTAACGACTGAACTTGTGAGAATACAAGATATGATAATTTAATCTTCTGTACGGCGAAGGCGTCCATCCGACGCCTTTTTCAAATCAGCAACGCTACCATACAGAGACAAACGGTTTCACCATTAGATTCAGCGTCCAAAAGTTACTTCAAATAAAAAAAAAAAATCGGAGCAATGAAGCGGAAGTGGCTCGAAAGTGGCGGAAGTGACGGAAGTACACAAAAGACCGTTACGCGACAAGGTATAGTAGCTGCCCCGTTTGTTTTTGTTTTTTTCCATTTTTTAGATTAATGTATCTTGTATTCTCACAATGGCAGTCTTTAATGCAGATTATTTGCTTCGTTTAACCATTTTATTTACCTTGTAATTTTAATGCTTATTAACATCACGAACTTAATATAAATAGGTCCGTAATGTTTGATAAGGGTGTATTAAGACTGTCTTCACGTATGACGATTACAGCACCTATAGACTGGCGAATTTTCGCACTGCAAAATACGTCCACCGCATAAGGAATTTAAAAAAAAGACCCGATCTTCACTTGATAATGGCTCATTCATCAAAATCAGTTCCGTGTAGACTGTAGATCTAGGATACTGTGATACTGGATGGAGCCTATACGGCACTGACACGACGTAGTATTATTGTGTATAACTCTATGGTGGAGCCAGTAACTGGGTTAGCTGCAAGGTGCACTGGTGGGAAAAAGGAAGGTCGTCTTACTGAAGCCAATGCTATTAGACTGAATTTCTTAAGCCTATGACGCGCGATTTTTTTTGTTGGAGAAAACAACGTTCTTTTAAGCCTAAGAAATCCGCTTTCAAAGCACTGTCTTGACTAGAAGTGCCGTTTTTCCCTTACATTTTAATCTAGTGCACCTTGTAGCTATTACCTCCAAATTGTATCTCGTAGTCAAAATGACGTCACATTATGCTGCTCTATAGGCAAAGTGCAAATTAAAAGAAAGCAAACTTCTCATTTTGTCAAACGTTACATTGGATTAAATCATTTGAAGTTTTTCACTCATTAGTCTTTATGCACTACTGTCGACAATGAATTCTTTTTAACGAAGGTATTTTGAGCAGAACGAAGCGACTGAGTATGCGAATCAGTGAGCTACCGTTTTGCCTATGTTTGCTCATAATGCCAAGTCGTGAGTAAAAGTGGGTCTGTTATGTAGCTCAACAAAAACGCGAGTCGTGATTGATTTATTGCTGAAACATGTTTTGATGAATTTATTGTTTGCATGCGATCGTTTCTTTTGCCAAGAGTCCGTCAAGAACTTTTTATTGCCGGAAAACGATAAGCAGATGTTCAAAAATTGCTGATTTAAAAGAACATTCGTGTTTGGAAATAACGATTTTTAATGGGCGGTAAGAGGTCGAGTTCAGTAATTTTAATGACCACACAAGCTGCTGAACGCTGCACGCAGTTTGTAAAATGTTAAAAGAAAATTGGAGTAAGGACCAGAAAGAAAAGACAGTCAGACCCGTAACCAGTTAGTTATCTGAGGTTAAAGTTGGGGAGAGGGGGCAATTCCGGATTGTAAGTTACAATTTTTTACCTTTATTTGTTGGAGAAGGCAGTAAGAATACTAAAAAAATTTTGAAACCATCTGCCCAGTTTTGTCAAAACAAGTAAACGTATATTGGAAAAAAAGCTTCCATATTTCAAAGTAACACGCTGCAACTTCATTATTTTTCCTTCGTTTTTGGTACTTTAGAGGCATTTGCGCCATCAAGTTTGGGACTATTATATTTCCACTAGAGGAAGCTCGTGCTATGCATGGGGCCGGTCATGAATTAAGTTTACGGACACATTTCAGGGGCATTTTCCCCGGCACTGTTCCCGACGACGTGTAGGATTGATCGCCTACTCATGCCTGCCTCCTCTTTCAATGCAGGTAGAATGGGAGAGCGCATTTACAATGCGGGCGCGAGGAGGGGAGAAGTGATTGTTCGGCCCGACGACTTGTCAGATTGAACCTTTATTGAGTTGATCGACCACTCATGCCTGCCTCCTGTTTCCATACACGTAGAGTGGGAGAGTGCATTTTCAATGCGGGCGCGAGGAAGGGAGAAGTGGTTTTCCTTTTGGCTTTCCTTTTAGCCGGCCTCCAATATTATAATAAAGATTTTTCAAACCCAAGCGCTTCTTTTTTGTTGAATGCGTTACGCGTTGTGAGTTTCTGTCGACAAATGGCTCTCTACTATGGGTGGCCTTAAAATTGTTTTTATTTTCCTTAAAGACCACATCTTCATCCAACAAAACACTAGAATCATTTTTGAACAGCATAATCTGGACTCGGGAGCAATTTGTATACAGCTGCCAAACCACTGCACTCACGATCCACTCCAAAACCGAAGGTCCTTAAAACAAAAGGTTGGATTGCAAGCAGGTGGGTAGGTATCAAATCTGACCACGTAATTCAGAAAACCCGCTATTTTGTTCCGAACGAAACCGTTTAGGAAAAATCCAACGCCTTCTTACCATCGCTTCTCAGTCATTTACGAACAAACGCAGTGGGAGGTCAAAAAATACGAGAGTGAAAGAGAGTCAAAATGAACAAACCCAAGATGAAGGCCTTAATCCCGAGCTTTAAGAGCGACGGATAACGGGTTCGAATTAAAAATGCATGAGTGATGAGTTGTTTCGTTCGATGTTTGCCCCGAATTTCGTTGTTGCCTCGTAAATGACTGGAAGGTGGATCTCACTTTTCTTGTCCTAGTTTTTTAGCCGGTTATTATCGACTCAAGAGACAGCCAAGATCAAAGTGTTGATGGATTCATCTTCGTGTTTGTGTGGGTGTGGATAGACGCACAGACAGATAGAGAAATTAGCCGATTTGTATGTCTGTGCTCAATAATTACAGAGTAGAGGAGATGGTATTCCGTGCGTTTCTTTTCCTTGCAGCAGCGCAGCAGCTGCAGAAATTTGCTAAATGACTACGTCACTATAGCATTAGACAACCAAAAGAAGCAGCCACGGGAGATTACTACAGACACCGTGAATTTCTTTTCCTGGAAGCGGTTTAGCAAAGTTCACGAGTATG
This sequence comes from Lithobius niger, assembly GCA_023313725.1. Taxonomy (NCBI): domain Eukaryota; kingdom Metazoa; phylum Arthropoda; class Chilopoda; order Lithobiomorpha; family Lithobiidae; genus Lithobius; species Lithobius niger. Next base: position 9,829 of record JAHWFP010163070.1, read on the forward strand.
GTGTGCGATTAACGTCAAAATATCTTTACAATACGGTACTAACGTAATGTGTTCTGTTTAATATTGACGTTGACTTCACACCATACTCGTGTTTCGCTAATTCGCTCGACGGAAAAGAAACGGATGTAGGACAGAAGCTCACTGGACAAAAGCTCATCAGTCATTAGCTCACCGTCAGAAGCTCACTGGACAAAAGCTCACCTATTCAAAAAGCTCACCGAACCAAAAGCTCACTTAACAACAACAAAAAAATATTCACTATATATTTAAATACCTTAAAAATTTGTTTTTAAATACCTTAAAACCTCAAAAACCTTAAAACTGAACATTCATTATTTTTAAATACCTAAAAAAATTTTTTTTTATATTCAGTATTCTTAAATACCTTAAAACCAGATTGTGTACCCGATCGCTTTCAGAAATCTTTCATTAATTCAAATCATCTCACAACGCAAGTAGCGTAGCTAGTAGGTGAACTTGTAGACAATCCGCCGGCACATTTGTTTGTTCGCTGGCGTTTGCATTGCCATCTTAATGACCACTCACGGTATTCGTTTTTCACTGTGTATTTAAGTCCTTGGAACAGAACTCTCGTGAGCAAACTGTGCGGGATGAGTAACGATAAATAAACAATCGAAGTTAATAAACATAAAATGTGTTATAAATAATAAATGTGAACTAGGCCTATAAATTAAATAAATGTAATTTAATAAATTATAAAATAAAATAAACAAAATAATTTAAACTGAATATAAAAAAAAATTAAGTGAGCTTTTGTCCCTTTTATTTTGAAAATGGGTGAGCTTTTGTCCAGTGAGCTTCTGTCCGATTACCAAAAGAAACACATGGACAGCTACCAACCAGGTAGAAAAAAAGAATGGCCGCCGGCATCTCCGTACGATTACCGTAATCGTTCAACTTGCTGAAAAAACGTTATCGTAGAGGTTTTATTTAAAATCGAAATGAATAACTAGAATTGTATGGCTGCGTTTTAATTACTTTACCTACTTGCCGCTGTACGTTTTCAGTTAAAGGTGCCTCTTCACCGAATGACAGCAGCAGCATCTAGCGCCGTCTACCGTTATTTAGTTCTATGTAGCACTTGATTTCAACAAGCGAAGGAATGCGCAAAGAAATCTCTTTTTAAGCAACAAACAAGCCGCGTGTCTCTTTAATTATTGAATGTAAAGTTGGTGCATCCACGTGCACTAGGGAGCAAGCGGTCAAGGTTACCGATTTCGCTGTCACTAGATGGCGCCCGTCTAGCGGTTCAAAATCTGCGTTTCAAAACCGTCGATATATACAAAAAAGCGCCCATGATGTCGTTAGGCTTAACTTTACCGCTTGTTCCATGATCCAAGTGTGCGCACCAACTTTACACTCAACAATGAAGGAGGCACGTGCTTGTTTGCTTCATAAAAAGAAATGTATTTGTTTGAACCCTTCGCTTGTTGAACGTAACGGCAAGACAGAACTATCTAGCTGTAAATGGCTATACATGCTGCAGCCTGTCATTTAGGCCGTAAATTGTGCTGCCAAAACAAGTCAGTGCCGCAGGAAAGAAATGAGGGGATCTGGATTATGGGGGCACCCCCTCTACAGGAAACCAAACTGAACAAAAGTGCAAAATTTATGCTTCTTTTTTTTCCTTGCACATGTCAGAATGCTACATAAATTCTGCCAGAAATGAATATGTACTCTGCAGAAGCCTGATTAGGCAATGATGTACCATAAGATACTTAAGGGGGCACCTACCCTAAAAATATTCCCACCCCCAAAAAGATTTTTTTAAGGTATTCTGGTGCAGTAATACACACTTTTCATGCTACAACCGTTTTTGTTTTTTATTAACTGAGACCTTTCATGGCTAAAAAACATTTTTTTTTTAGGTTTAGGTAGCATTACGTAAGGTTATAAGTTTCACATTAAAACTTGATTTTCTCAGACCGCGAATATCGCTTGCGGTCAATCACTAGAAACATTATAACCTTACTTAGAATTGAGGTATTGGCTTGAAATTTTTTACAGACTAAAATCATACTTCTACACACTTCCGATGTAGTTTTAATAAAATTCCAAAATTTAGGCTATATAAGTTTACGCTATATGCAAATTGTGATTCTATTATAAAATATAAAAAATTGTAGTAGCAAAATTATCTTAGTCTACATGATAGTGCCATGTATACAGATGATTTAGAGCGCAATCTAATTCATGTGCTCTAAATTTTGCCGACGTTATCAAAGTAACAGTATAAAAGTGTAATAAAATTTACCAAAAATGTACCGGTACGGTACTCCCACAAAAACTGACCAAATCGAAATTTAAAATATGCTCCAGACTAATATTTCAACATACTTTAAGGTAAAAAAATTATTACTCTGAAGCAATTACACTGAAAGAAAAAAAACACCCTAAAGTTACGCCTCATTTTAGGGTAGGTGTCCCCTTAAGTTACTCGGAATGCTCTAGGGAAGTCTTCTCCAGACGCCGAGCTGGATTTATTCGTCCCCCTCCACAATTTTTCTTGTCTGTGCCACTGGACAAAGTAAAAACGGACGGAGGCTATTTCTCATTACCGAACACTTTTTAGGCTGACAAGTTTCGATGACTCATATTTTAAACAATTTTTAGCACTAATAACCAGTGACGACGAATGAACTAATAACCAGTGATGTAAAGGATTTTGAATCGGGTGCCTCATTAACGTCACCCCCCCCCCCCCCAGCCATCGGGGCACCACTCGCATGATAAATCCCTTCCTGTATTATTCCCTTTTAAAGTAAGTTATTGAAAACCTTTCTAGGAATTTCTGCTGCTTCAAAGTTTTCATGTTGCATAGTTGTCTAATCTTATTTTTCTCTGTCCCATCCTTCCCCCCCCCCCCACCTGCTTCGGGGCAAAAGTATCCTGAAAAATGCACTCTTGCACTGTGTCATGTAAATGAGACGAATAAGAATTTTTTAGCAATCATCCTATAGCATAAAAAAAACCACGAAAAGTTAAAGGAATTTTTTTTATAAAACATACGAATTTTTAAATAAAATGCCATTCATTGTTTTGCAGAAAAGGGGACATGCTGAGGCTTAGTATTTGAAGTAGCACACACCTTACAAAATCAGCTGGAGTAGAAATTTACCATACATAATAAAGGGCTCCTCCCAGTAAAAATGCTGCAGCATACAGTTCACACTTCAAGGGTTTTACACCATTATTCATTCGACTACATTGCTACACACATTTACAATTAAATTGTAGCTTTTTTTAAAATTTTCACTTAAGTGTCTCATTAAAAAAACGTTGACTATGCATTGTAATTTTTCTTACTTCAAAAACGGATACTAATAAAAATATCTGGCATTTAAAAGTTGTCTATTTCTTTTAATTATGTATGAATTGTGGCACCACGAAGGTTGTATTTCGAGATTTTCACACCGTTTTGTATTCGAATACACATTTTCTCATATTCACGTTAAATAAGAAAATTGCGTACTACAAACTTGATTTAAGGAACAATCGGTAGAAACAATCCATTTATGCTGCAACAAGCTTCGTTCACTAGAAGTTGCAGTACCTCATACTATGCATTTAATACGCTTCTCGTCACAAACACATTAAGACACTTCTTGCCCCCATGTTCGCACATAACGCAACTAAACATGAGCTTCAATTTAAAGGCTTTACTACGATTTCCACATTTAAACAGTTTCTCACTGTTGTGTGGCAGAATGTAAAAAATGCAGCAGAAAATCTCACAAATCATAATACGACGTAGATATAATCAGCTTCTTGTCTTTTAACTTTAATGAGCAACAGGTAATCGTAGATATGCCTTACCACAAATTGTCCTCTCAAGGGCTTCTCTCCAGTATGAACATGGACTACCAACAAAATAATTGCACTAAGTGAGTAAACATTTTCCGCCATATTATCATACTACTTTCTTGTTGTTTATAAAGTTGAATTTCCTCATATGTCCCATTCTGGCAGTTGACTTGGAAGATTTCACTCTTTTAGTTAAAGCACGAGTAGCACATTACATAACACATGTCATGGCATTCTTCGTAACCAAACTGCTTCGTGATTGGTCAAAAATAATATCGAAAAGAGTTTAGAATATAGCTTAATAAATGTTATTCGTCTGTGAATTCCAAAGAATACTTTAAATAAGAATTTATGAATAACATTGAGAGCCCAGAATCAAGCTGTAAATGATACTGAAGTTTTAAAAAGCACTAATTACTAGCGCCATCTAGTTTTGAAGATTGAAAGTTTTGGTGGTTTATTTCCAAGGGTGGTCGAGGCGAGTCTCTGTGCTCGGTCAAACGCTAGGACACCACCCTAATACAAGTATGTTACTCATCGGTCCTGCGGAACTTTTATGTACTCATGGATTTACTTGTTACAAATTTTTATAAAATGTTACGGACAGTTTACCGGACTCGTCTGTCTACCACGCACGTCCCCCTCCACAAACTAAAATGGTGGACCTTCATTCATATCGAGGGTACTGATGATCAACGTTTTCTTGAAGCAATTTTCACAAACCACAAACACGTTTTAATACGAGTTAGCTTGACGTCCCAACCGTGGTATAAAACAGTTATAGGTTAGAAGCGAGAGGTAGTCGATTTTTAACCCACGGCTGCGATTATTGTCCTTGCTCTCGTATGCAAATGTTTCGGGCTTCGCCCTCGACCTTTGCATACTCGAGCAGGGTCAATAATCCAAGCGTGGGCTAAAAATCGATAACCTCTCGCTTCTAACCAATAACTATTAGTTAAACCCCTGTTAATGGTTAATGATCCTAAGATGATTTCCCCGAGTTTTGGAATTAGTGCCAACGTCGAAAAAAGGTAGATCAACAGGAAGCAAACAATGTATAATTTTATATGTAAGGATTACGTCAGCCTTTAAACGTGGACATTCTAGACTGTAGAGTGTCAGACTATAAAACACTCCGGCACTGGTAATATTGTGTCTAGTTATAGTACAGGTAAATGTTTCGTGTTCTACGTGAGTGAAGATTATTAGCAAGGCAGCAGTTGGCGTACGCGCTCTCTGCCCCATATTTCTCGCGACTGTTTAAGTGGTACATTCGTTTTGCCATTGATCATGGTCAATTTTTTTAAGCTTTGAACCAGTTGAACTCGGCTGCTAAAGTACTTTTAAGATGATCTCTCGTTTGCTAAGTACGACATGTCAGAGTTTGTGCGTCCTCACGTATGTTTCTCGGCCAGATGTTGTGACAGTAATCTGATATGAGTTCTCAATGCCTAATTATTTGTGTAGGCTATTACGTGCTATGTTTACCCACCTTCAGTGTTGTTTATTTCATTAGAAAACTCATCCATGCAGGTAAGGGAGGTCCAGCCATAAAGAGAAGCGCCAATTAGCAAGAACCACTTTAAAACGAGTTCATTTTTTCCATGCGGTATCATCACTGCCGTTATGAAAATATTTATTATTAACAGTTGCAGTTTTCCAGTTTTCTTTTTTTTTGGTAGATGTGGTATACTTTAGCCCAACTAAAAGCGAAATATAAAAATGACAAAAAAGAAAAGAAAGTGCCCTTGCACGTGAATAAAAACATTAAAAAAAAATAATTTATTGCTTTCACGCCGACACTTTCCCCGTTATTGTAAATGCAGGTCAAACTGCTAAACGACTTCCAATTTTTGTGGGCCACTGGTGCACGATGGGCAGTTTAGAATACGACTAACTGGTCCACCCACCTATGGGTCACAAAATATACTGTTTATTTTTTTTTCTCTCGAGTGCACTATTGGGTTGGGGAGCAATACAGGCGTATTTTAAATTTCGAGTCATAAATAAATTCACCATAAAAATGTTTTCCTCGTTCATCTTTCCTCTATTTCACACCTGAAGCTTCCTGGTTCATTATTATGCCGACTGCTTTGAGTTATTTACAAGTCTCGGCCTGTTAATTTAAAATTTCTCAAGGTTGAACACAACGGAGAGAGAGAGAGAGAGATTCGTAAAAAACACCAATGAAAAGTAAGGATTTAGCTGGAGTAGTGGAAAAGCCTCTTTAGCACGATCAGATTTCTTTATTTTATTTTTTTTACGTTGATAATTGCGTGTTCCTTTCGACAAGCCCATAAGGAGGTGTGGCTGAAATTCGCAACTTTAACTAGAATCCTTCAACAGCTTGTAAGTTTTTATCCGATTTTTTTAAAGTTACAACATAGACGTTGATTTGCATGTAAATTGATTAACCAAAATTTGAAGAAATCGCACTTAAACAGAAGAAAAGGACTGAAGCAATTGATTTTTTTTCGTGATTTTATCGAAGATTTTTGAATGATGCGAAACAAATTTAATTACCTCCCTTGAAGTCTTAAATCTCAACACGTACTACGGCAGGATTACACGCCAAAAAATGATTCGGTCACTTTTGCCGTTTATTAGTCCAGGCATGCATAGACTTCCTTTTTATGTTCAACATTTCCAGGGTTTCAAGGACTCACATGAACCTTGAATTACTTAATCTGTATGTCTCTACTAAGCACATTTAGAGTGCCCGCAGCCTATCTTGAGTTCGTCCCAAGAATGAACAGAAATAATGGTTTTGGTAGCAGAGTGCCTTGTTGATATCCAAAATAGTTACGAAAACAATGGCGGCCGTCGAATAAAGCCACCCCCTCCAGGAAGACATAGCCGCTCGTAAAATACCAGGAGGACTCAAGATACGCCGCGCACACATTAACGATACTTCAGCCATAATGTCTAAAGCGAAAAATTGCAAAAAAAAACATGTTAATACAGCAGCAAGGTTTCACGTGGACTAACCGTACAGCAACACTGCGACATACGTAACCTTACAGGAAAGTTTATTTGTATTCCTTTGTTGTTTTGACTTCGGATAAGTTAAACCTTACCTTAAACATCAAGTGAGTTCGTTTGTTTTCTATTCTTTAATTACCAATATTTTTAAAATTATTTTTGTTGAGCTTTAAGTCATCCGAATCAAACCATACGTTCCTTTTCATCGAGCGATTTACCGAAACTTGAGGTGGTGTAAAGTCAACGTCAATATTACGCATAGCACATTACGTCAATCCCGTTTTTGTAGACGCAGTTTGACGTTAGTCGTATATCGTGTTCTTGTTTTGCTAAAACAACTTCCAGGGAAGTGCAAAGCACGGAAACTAATGTTTGTCTAGATGAAGCAAATAAATATTTTTTTTTTTTATACAGAAGGAAGGCTCAGATTAAATGATGTGGCAAAATTTCGTTGTACGTAAAGGAGCCATTCTGAACAAACAAGGTTACATAAAGAAAGAAATCACAAGGTAAAGGGTAAATGAAGCAAGCAGTCTGCATTAAAGACTGGCCTTGTAAGGCTACACAATACACTAGTCTGAGAAAGAAAGAAAAGACTACTGCCCCGACTGGGACTCGAACCCAGGACATTCTGCTTGCTTCATTTAAACAAGGTTACACTTCGATGCTCTTTTAGGCACCTCAAAGGGTGTGAAAGGGTTTAACGAGCGTTAACTACTCCTGGTCATCTGTCTGGTGCTAGGCAACTTCTGACTAGCAAACAATTGCAGTAAACAAACTCAACCAACAGTCATAATATCATTGTTACCATAGTTGCTTTTTGTGTTGCGTCGGGAAAATTTTCTTGTTAGTTTTAGTTTCGTTTTAGTATTGATCTTGATAAGGTAGATCAGTTGTAATACATAGGATTTATTGCTGGTGCTAATGACCTATATGGGTCAGAGCGCCGTAAATAAACAAACAAACAAACGTCACTTTTAAAATGAGTTTTGTTTCATTTTTCCAGCAAGCATACGGGAGGATACTGGGAGCAACATTGCTTTCATAAGAACCGAGTCCTAATTTATGTGTACTTTGAAATGTAAAAAGTTATTTATGTAGAACAATATGGATAATAAAATGTTAACATGGATTTGTTTATAATGAATATTTTGTTCGTTCATATGTTGGTGAATTCGGGAGTCATCGTGGAACACTGTGTAGGTAAAGAAATGCAAGGCACACTGTGAAACACAGATGGAAACGAGACCAAAGGGTTGGAACTGAGTTGAATTTGTGTGAGGGGGGGGGGGGGGGGGGGGCCGACACGAAGGAGGGGAGGGTCCGTCGGAGTAAGGACAGCAAAAAGGATCGGGGACTGGTTTATTATCGGTCACAACACTGAAACACGAATTAAGAAGTAAACATTACTCGCCGAAGACATGTGAACATTTACACACATACCTAACACGTTTTAAACTTTGGACATGCCTGAGAGGTAATCGAACACCCACCTTCGTATTCGAAAGCAAAAATAAACGTGAAAGGTATCGGACGTCTCTGTCAACACGACCTCAAACCCCTGATATACTTCGAACGCCTCAACCAGGAATGAAAACAACCAAGTCGAGCAACGCAAAGCGAGTTTGTGAGGATTTCTTGGCAACCCATGCACAGCGAGCAAAGTACTGCCGAGTGGATTACCCCCTTCCCCCGCAGCCTTCACGAGATCGCATCTTCTCCGACTATGTCCCTATATGAGAGTTTAAAAAAATGATCCAAAACAACTTATTAGTGGTTCTCAAAGGGTTACGACAATAAGAAACGGCATAATGCTGGTATCGGTTATTTCAAGTATTGATTGACACCCTGATGAACACTACCAAAGCATTTCAAAAGAAAGAAAATTAACTTAACAAAAAACCTTTTGTCGCTAAGAAAACCTTTTGTCGCTAAGAAAACCTTTCGTCGCTAAGAAAACCTTTCGTCGCTTAGAAAAAAAAAAACATAGAGGTCGTATCTCCAACGCACAGCTGTGAAGGTACGCGAATAAAAACGGATTAGAGTTCACTCGAATGCAACGAACTGTAATTTGAACTCCAATTCCAGGGAATAAGAACTGTTTTTACCAATGGATATGTCAGAAAGTGAATGCAGTTTGAAATGTAATGTTTGTGTGCGTGTGCATATTTATGTTTGTGTGCACTTAATTTGTGTAGCATACAGACTTTTAAAAAAAAATATTTGTCTGTGTTTATAGTTTTACATTTTAAGTTTTTCGTTTGAGTGACTGTATATGTATTTTGTGTGCATTTATAATTTGTGAAATAAGCATAAGCAGGAGCCTAGTTAAGACGTTTTTTTTTGCCTGTGTTTGTGTTTCATGGTTTCTGTTTTAGTTCTAGTTCGTGTGAATAATACTTTTTTTTAAATTAATTTCTTTTAGCCTGAAGTCAGCCGAAGCAATTTAATGCTCGTATGGATGAACCGGCTCAATTTTGAACATTGCCAGACTTTTTAGAGAAGAAGTATAAAGGGAGGTGCTAACCCGGGCATTCGATCCAGGAAACCTACGATCATCGTGGTACGCGGACACATACGCACCGGACACTTAGGCACCCCAATTTAGGCAATGGACAAATAGGCACCCGGACAAATAGGCACCAAGTTAAAAAATAACA
>JAHWFP010163071.1:5020-28167 GCA_023313725.1 Lithobius niger
CGTGACAACTAAAAATAAACATATCCACACATTCGCTAAATAAAAAAAAATGAAATCACTGACAGTTGTTGCTTTGAAAACTAACTTAAGACTGAACAAACTAACAAACAAACTAACAAACTAACTAACTAAAGACTGAAACAAATTACTCAAAACAGTTCCGTATATTGCTAAATAAAAATGAAATCGATGACAGTTGACGCTTGGAAAACAAACTAAAAGCAAAAAATAAAACATAAAAAAAAAAAAATAAAAAAAAAATAAATAAATCCGACTTAATCCGAAATAGTCAGTATGTTGACTGGATTTTTACTCAAAACACTAACCTATATTCAACACCTACATACGTTTCACCTACGTTTTATCTGATAAAACAGCGAACTGAAGTTATGAGGTGTCGACGAGTCCGTAGTCTAGCTATAAATGATGCGAGTACGTCAGTTGACAGGAATAAAACACGAGCGGACTAGTTCATTTATACACGTAGGGGCGGCGCGCACATCATCACACAGTTTTTACATTATGAGTGAACATTAAACGCCTGCCTTCTCAACCAAACCCCCCTCCGTTTTGATTACACGCATCACGAACAAGTGGGGGATGACGTCACGGGTTGACGACCACTGTACGCGACCTTGAAACGACTACGACAAGCATAACATTAGTAATAAGTTAAGCCGGTAGATGGCGGTGCCGCGTGCAATCCTGATACGACTACGATAAGCGACAGACGGTAACGAGTGATTTTTTTTTTGATTTATTTAATATTTTTTATTTAATATGCTTTATTTTACACATTTCATTACTTTAATGAAGAGGTAATAACCCAGTTTACCCCGGTAGACATCTGTGTTAAAAAACCTTTGTTAAAAAACACGAGACCGCCACCGAGAACAGCTCGTTTTCTGTCCATAGGGAATAACAGGGGACCGCCGTACCAAAGGGGTGCGAAAAGCCCTTACTACACTACTAATAACCCTTTCTATCCACGAGTAGCTCCTCGCTCTCTCTCTGGTTCTCCCTCGATGCAGCCATTGATTCGCCCTTTTCTCTTTCGCCCTTTCAGCAATAGCTTGCAGAGCAAGAAGAAGCAGCAATTGGGCGGATTGGCACACAAGGACGAATAATTGGTACAAGGACAAAAAACAGAACATGAGCCAATTGGATAAGGGGGAAATCGAAACAAGAACGAGGGTGAATTGGGACAAGGGCAAAGTGAGAAGGTCGAAGTTGTGTAAGGGTCAATCAGGCTTTGACACAAAAGCGATTGAAAGTGGACATTGATCCGAAAAGGATCTTAAGAAGATATCAAAATGATGTTTGGGTGCCTATTAGCTGAGGCGTGCACGTTGTTCAAAGTTCGATGACAAAAAAGTTCAACTTGAATAAGGATCAATCGGGCACTGACAATCAGAAGCTGATGAAGGTGGAAACTGAGGCGAAAGGTGTACGGTGTTTGGATAAGTATAAGCCAATAAAGATTGGAAATGTGTTAAAAGGAGCAATGACTGAAAGATGAAACATGGATAAGGATAAAAGAGGTAAGGTCTGAAACGAGGAAACAGCTGAAGATTAACAACGTGACGAACGATGATTTCAAAACGATATTTCAATGGTGTTTGGAGAACCATATTGCTGTACTGAAGGACAGAACTTTATTGCAAATACTACGACTTTAAGATCGTACTGGATCGGGGTAGATGAGACAAAATTATGAAATAATTGAAGGTGAACAATGGTCCGAAAAGTTATCTTAGAAGGACACTGAACCTGTGTTTGACTAAGTATCATGTACTGAATTGATGATGACTCGGATAACGTTAATCAGCCATAGAAATAAGAAGTGATTGTCAGTATCCAGTGATCTAAAAGCTCTCTTTGAAGGATGCCAATGCATGTTGGTTAAAGATAAGTTGTTGAAGAATGGAGATTTGTACACTTTTTCACATCATCAGAAGACATCTAAACTTTTTCACGGCATTTACTTGGCTGGTAGCCGAACACACTCACCACTCGTGTGTGCTTATTCAAGTTGTTCAGGGCTTCGGGGGATCACTCACATGGTTCACACCGCACGAAACAACTTAGCTATTTGTCTTTCTGATTGGCAGAATGCGCTAAAAGTCGTGTGTACTAAAACGAAAGAGATAGGAGTTATGCCCAAAACTACAGCAAAAAGTCTTGGCGCATATAAAAAAATCACGGTGGAGACTAAAGTGTTTTTGTATGCTGTTGCGGGTGTCCTGTCTATCAGGGGGTGTACTTCCGTGGACCCAACATGCTCACAGTGCAACTGCAGAACGTAATCAGTGAAGTCAATAATCGTTGGTTAAGAAATAGACTAGGGTTGACTAAGGCTGTAGTTACTTTCACTGTCGACATAATGGAGCGGGCTGCAATTTTTTTGCTGTTTGGCTGAGTTTTTCTTCTTCCCGTTTGTGCCATAGGGGCGTGTTTGCTTTATACAAAGCTTCAATTAATTTGGTAATTGGGTAATAATCAACTCTACAATTCAAGGCGCTTAAACATTATTTTCACAATAGCAGTTGTACACGGCTTCACCCGGGGTTTTGCTTCATCTGTGGTTGTTTCCCAGTTTTCGACCCTCTCCACTCCTCCTTTCTTATCCTCCTACCAGTACCTCTCTTCACTTCCTCCCCTTTGCTACACGTAGTTGAATTTGGATGGGTAGTCGAATTAAATACTGCCCCCTCCCCCTCTTCCTGCCTCTGTTCGGTTTTTTTGCAAAAACTGATTCGGTTTCCATCTTAAACAACGCCAAAAAAACGTACTTTGTTGGTTCAGTTAATGCGTAATCATATGCTTAATGGTAACAGACGCACTTCCCCCCCCCTCCCAATCTGGTTAGTTATTATAGTATTAGAATACCAAGAGCGGGGCTAACAGATGCACTACGCAACATAGGCCATTCCCGTTTACTGTCCCCCTTCCCACTCCCAGTCTTATCGCTTTGTGTTGCGCGCTTCGTACCATGTGTAAAAAAACTGTCTTTCGTTCTTTATTTAAGACTTGCTGCTGAGATGACCGTGCAGAGCCACAGGGGCTTGGCACAAAATAAGAGCGGCCAGAAAAAAAAACTGCGAGCGTCACTACCAACAATATTATATAGTTACTATAGTTACTATACTAGTTACTATATTGTTACTATATAATATTGTTGGTAGTGACGCTCGCGGAGTTGTTTATTTCCTGGCCGCTCCTATTTTGAGCCAACCCCCTGTGTGCAGAGCAAAATGTTAGCAGAGGTGAAGGTGAAGGTGTACTTTATTCCAGAGCCCGGACCCGTAGCCATGCTCTCTACAGCAAATTAGTACTGTACATCTATAAAAGTAATAACTAGAGTCAACACCCCTTTAACAATTAGGCACGGCCTCAGCTTAACAATTAACACGGCCTCGGCTCTCTCATTGTTTGGCTGTCGTTCTTGCCTCATGCCTCTTCTCATTTTGTCATCCAAATATTTCTTCAACTCCGCTTCCAGATTTTGTATTTATGTTTTGGCTTAACATTGTCCAGGGACCCGTGCTACTACATGCAAACTCTGGTTTGTAGACTCCTTGTGGTTTTCGCGTGAAGCGCGGTCCAAGTTTACATTGAAGTGTGATCACAGCGGAGCTCCGCTCCAATAAACAGATTTGAAGGTACTCATGATTAGACGGATTATCCTAAAAAAAAAACCTTACGAAATAAAAGGGGAAGTTGTCAAGAAGTGTGGAATGGCAGAAGTGAATGGTTGGCGTGGGGTAAAAAAAGGTGACGGTTGCAAGTTCCAGATATCGTAGAAAAAGAAGCCGTAAGCACAACAAAAGATAAAAACATACTTATATTTCTACCACAATGCCTCGTTCATGTTTTAGACCACACTGCATGATGTGTAATGTTGTGAATTTGTACTATATGGGCCGTACGTGACTGATCAATGGACTGTAAACCATGCGCAATGGCTGTTTGCCGTGACGTCACCAATAACGAACGAGAACAACGGCTGTTTGGCCGTCTGATTGGACTAGCCCAGTCACGTGATATGCACGTCACAGTAAACAGCCATGGCGCGCGGCATAGGCAACCTTTCCTCTCTGAGGATGACAACGCCCTTGTGGTCGAAATATAAGTATGTTTTTTTTTATTTTTTCTTGTGCTCACGGCGTCTTTTTCTGCGATGTATTTTCTGCGTGGGGCGGGTGGGGGAGGGGGAACTACTAAAATTACATTTTCGAATATTTTTTTTTTAAAGAACCCAGTTTCCCTGTGGATTAGTGGGTGTAAAACACTAGGCACAGAGGCGGATTATCAAGGGTGCGTTTGATGGCAGAGCACCGGTGGCAAATTTTAAAAAACAGCCCCTAGGCGAACGAACTTTTTTTACTGCTTCAAACTCGAAATGTTGGCAACACTGATTTGTTGAAGCCATTTATTTTTTATTGTTTACTATTCGCAAAAGTGCGACATCAGCACTCACTGCACTTTAACATAAATTATTAACTCAAAAACGTGCATGGTGATAAACACAGCACGACGTGCAGCGTATACGTGTGTGTTGTTATGCAATCGGAAAATCGAGGGCGATTCATAACATAACAAGTTTTTAAAATAAATCTGTATCTACACAAGTAGGTACGAATATGTTTTCACATGCCACCCCGTAGCAGAATCAGCTGTGTACATATTCCCCAAATTTCGGCGTCAATATTTGTCCGATTTTGACATTCCAGTATATCATTTCACTCGGCTCAACGAGACTTTCTTTAGTGAACAAAAGTTAGTTAAAGGGACACCCGGCCTGCCTTATAACATTCCGCGTGCCAAATTACAGCTACGCGCAGATCATCATCCAAGCAATTACAGTGCCAAGGTCGGCTGGGGTGGTAGCTGCGTTCCTCGCATAGCTGCTGTCTCGGTTGGCTTTGTGAATAGTACACGAGACAGAATCAAGTCAACGATTGTGTCGTCACAAACCGGAATGATTTTCGTATTTTAAAATCACAATTTATAGTTTTCTAGGCTAGTGTCTTATAATTTTGCTTCGGCAATCTATTGGAATAATTAATTTTAATTTTTACCGCATTAGTCTATTAGATTTTAGATCTCATGGTAATTATTAGAAAATCAGTTGAGATGAAACACAGAGATGAAACGTCATGATTATTGTACGCGTGCAATGCATCATTTAGTGACGGAACGTTAGTAAATAAAGTTCCATTATATTCAACAGAAAATCTCCTAGACGACACATTTAAAAAAGGATTTTTAGCAAGGGAAAGACTAACGGTAAGGAAATAGACCTTTGGGGCCGTACTTGATGTGGAGGATCGAGAAAAATGGCGCTGGGAGGTATATCCCTTTAATGAAGAGAAGTTATTTAATGAAAACGAGTTTACGATCTTTTCTAATAATAAAATTTATAAACAAGTTGTAGCCAATGCAACATTTAATTTTTTATTGTTTGGAAATGAATCTAAAATGTGAACTTATTTAGAGGGGCCAGCGGATTAGGGGGAGGTATTGTAAAAAGACAAAACAATCGTCGCACAATAATGATCGCAGTGCAAAGAAATTTCTAGAATTTCGAAATACCTTTGATCTTTGTTCTCCCAGAAGGCGTGTTCAAGAATTACGCAAATTTATTCAGACAATACATACAGGAGACTCAATTACTCAAGTGGATGAACTAAACCGTAACCTGAGAAATGCCTGTGACAAATACGGTACAGAAACTTGATAAAAATGAAATGCTAGTCAGAGGATATTAACGCGGTAAGACTGTAATATTAAAATATACTCACGGACTTAGTGCAAAGAACATCATTGATGTAAAGTGTTTTAATGAACTGAAGAAACGTAACAATACTGTTAAGTAAGATTAGACAGCGAAGAAACAAGTTCTATTACATAGTGTTCTAAATGTTTGACGAGGTTCTGAAGACAGCCCGTCTGAAGACAATCAGCGGTTGTCTTCAGACCATATAGATCGTCCTCTGGAAATTCGCCACACATAAGAGCACTATGTAATAGAATCTCATTCTTCACTGTTTAAACGACGCTGTCAAAAGTTCAAAAGGATAAAAAAGACGCTATCAAAAGGATTAAAAAAAAAACACGGAAAAAAATAAACAGAAAACAACGAATTTAATAATTTTGTACAATGAAACCCAGTACCGACATCATTTTAATCCTCCCAAGCCAGGACGTATGCCTTCGCAAGAAGACAAAGTAACTAATGCCATTCAGTGCCGCAATTACGCGGGGGGGGGGGGTCCAAAAGGTGCAAGGCATCCGGGCCCAGGCTGCAAGGGACCGTAAATTCAAAGCAGGATGCCCAAAATTTGGGTTGAGTTAAACGCACCTTATCACTTTTTCAAATCCTACATGGAGCACCGTAGAATCTTCGAGCAATGTAAAGAAAATAGCGGAAATAAAAAATGGAACAACACTATTCGCAGCAGCTCCGGGATTTTTATAACTAAAACGAGATCACGTGACTCACATCAGCCTATTGGATGACGGAGAATCTGAAACGTGGATGCTGTGTTTAGAATATGGACAATGCTATCGAACTGGTGAACAGGCACCTTTAAACCTTTCCTTAAAAAAAAAGAGAGGCCATTTTTGTTTTCTGATTCGTGATAATTTAGTAGCAAACAATGTTGTTCTTCTGCACTGTTTTTTAGCAGTGTAAATGAGCATTTGAAAGATACAGATGTGCAGAATTTTAGAATACATTTTTATACCTTAAAGTGGTTATTTTATCACATTTATTATGCATTACAACAGCCTGGCTATCCATGCTACCTTGCAAACGCTTATCATTGGACGATCTTTTGTTGCATATTCCAAACTAATATGCACAAACTTGAAGCAAATGAGGGTTTGGTTCTGATTCGTCGTTTCTATTGTTCGTTGTGGTCTTATCTATATTGCCTTCCTCCATGTCTTCTTTTAATACTTATTGTCAGCTGACAAAAGCAGCCACTAGATGGCATCATTTCGCCTCATATCGTCTGTTGCAAACGTTTAGTAGATCCGTCTGCGATTAGTGGCCTGCTACATATCACGTGACGACTCTGCGTTTGACAAATTCCCGACGTCGGCCTGTTGGCTTGCGTCGGTTGCACCAGTTCTGCTCGCGGGTCGTGCTTGCAATTTTTTTGGATTTTTTTCCGTAACCATTGGCAACAAGAAGGGATGACGATCTGTAACCGTGGCAACGAACCGCAGTCGGAATTTTGACCGTCGCGTCCGAACCTTGGTCCGAATTGTCTGTCCGTTCGTCGTTATGGAGCTGACAACGAGAAAATGGGTCTAAATAATAACGAGCGGTTAATTTTGATTGATGGACGAGTTGCTGGTATGCGATTGGCCGTTTTCGATTGGTCAGTTTAAGTTTAGTAAGACACAACTAACACAGTTAGGGTTATGCGAAGCAAACTAAATTTGCATACCGTAAAAAAATAGCAGTTTTAGGCAATAACGTTATACGCTGACATTTTTTACAACTTAAAAGAAATGAAGCTACCGTCGTGGTTAAATCTACACATCGTTAAATTAATATCAGTCGAAACTGTACTTTAGCCGCATCTTCTGCGATTATTTTCAGTGGCTCTTCAGCTGCATCTTGTGAGTTTTTTTCCTGTGGCTCTTCAGCTGCATGTTCTGAGTTTCTTTTCTATGTCTCTTCAGCTGCATCTTGTGAGTTTTTTTCCTGTGGCTCTTAAGCCACGTCTTGTGAGTTCTTTTTTCTGTGGCTCTTAAGCCACGTCTTGTGAGTTCTTTTTCCTGTGGCTCTTAAGCCACGTCTTGTGAGTTCTTTTTTCTGTGGCTCTTAAGCCACGTCTTGTGAGTTCTTTTTTCTGTGGCTCTTCAGTTGCATCTTGTGAGTTTTTATTTTCCTGTGGAGTTTCAGTTGCACCTTATCAGTTGTTTTTTTTCCTGTTGCTCTTCAGCTGCATCTTGTGATTTTTTTTTTCCTGTGGAGCTTCAGTTGCACCTTATCAGTTTTTTTTTTCTGTGGCTCTTCAGCTGCATCTTGTGATTTTTTTTTCCTGTGGAGCTTCAGTTGCACCTTATCAGTTTTTTTTTCCTGTTGCTCTTCAGCTGCATCTTGTGATTTTTTTTTCGTGTGGAGTTTCAGTTGCACCTTATCAGTTTTTTTTCCTGTTGTTCTTCAGCTGCATCTTGTGATTTTTTTTTCGTGTGGAGTTTCAGTTGCACCTTATCAGTTTTTTTTCCCTTTGCTCTTCAGCTGCATCTTGTGATTTTTTTTCCCTGTGGCTCATCAGCTGCATCATGAGAGTGTGTTTTTTCCGTGTCTCTTCTGCTGAATATTGTGAATATTGTAGTTCTTCAACAACATCTGCTAAGTATGTATTCTGTGATGTGTGATTTCACCCCTTTCGTCCCCCACCCCTAAGTTTTTATACAGGTAATTTTTGTGTGTACATTTTCAGCTGTGTACTGTATTGTAGACCAAAATAGGACTAGATTTGTCAACGTATGGGTGCAAATAACAGAGGTGATGACGTACTCTGGCTTCCTTCCTCCTTAATACTAAAGAGAACCCTGTAGACATGCAGGCGAAAATATTTAATTTACCTTCCTTTTTTTTTTATTAGCAGTGGTTTTTTTTTTGGGGGGGAGGGGGGGGGAGAGGCAGGTGCCATGGTTTAATTTTAATTAAATTTCGGGGGACGGCAGAAAAGCCGTATACCGGCATTTTCTGCAAGTCCCCGAATGGTACGACAGAAGGTTGTTTACTTATCTTTTTCCGACTGTTTTGCAAAGATTACAAAATATGATTCATAAAGTGTTAGGAAAATGTGTCCCCCTATTACAACAAAAACGCTACCAGGGTAAATTACGTGGACCAAGCACCACTTACGTTCTTATCCTCAATATTTTAAGACCCGCGATTTCTTCATCGAACATGATTCTTTTAAACATTCTTGGAAAAAATGACAAATGATGAGAAATCAAAGAGATCACCGAGGTTAATCTTGTTATTCAAGTTGTAAAAGCTGTATGTATCCCATCAACTGGAAAGCAACTGAAATTCTTAAATTGAAAAGGATACACGCTAAATGCAAATCCAAACGCAAATTAATCCGCAAAACCACTAAAACCTCTCACTAAATAAATTATTTGTGTATCCAGTTTCCTCGCTATCATCAAAACATTAACAGCTACTCGTAAAATGTCGACAAATCTTTTTTACATGCCCTATGGCAAACAAGCACCGATCTTTAAGCCTTTAACATTGCTATTAAGCCTAGATTTCATAGCAACCAACCACTTAAAAAACTTACAAATGTATGTTTAAAGAGTATCTTCATAGACTATACGCTGTAGAGATGAGCCCACAAAAAAAGAAACTTGTGTTCAAGTATATCTGTGGTTGATTTTTTTCCATCAATAATTTCTAGTACACATTATATTTGCTACAAAGCGTATTGAGATCGATTGTAATTAAATGAGAACTAAATAAGTAAAGCCTTCGAATTCCTATCGTCAGGAATATTTTAAGAGCTCATTGGAAACAAATCGAACCAGTTCCAGCACTCGTACGTCGAAGCTCATATACCTCTCCGAACTCCGACTCATTAATCGCAGTAGTTCTGTATAATTAAACTGCTTCGTCCGTCCGTGTGCGCACGGATGAAATGGGCGTGGATGACCCCCTTTGAGAAATTTGACAAGATATGGACAGTAGACGTCACGTCCTGAACCTAAGGATCCAAGGTTAGAGTCACTGTTCTGATGCCAAATGTAGATGTCAATGCCTGAATAACTCGAACGGAGCCACAATCCACACCTGCGAGTTTATTCTTGACCCTTTATGATCGTTTAGGTTGAGGGTCGAGTTGCTCGTCAAACACGAACCTCGAATATGACGTGATTTTGACGGAATCGTTGGCCACATCGTGTGCAAATATGGCAACGATTGCGTCAAATTCGCGTCATATTCGAAGTTCGTGTGTGATGAGCAACTCACCCTGGAGCAACCCGCCACAACAGACACACACACCCACACACACAGCTACTTCTTGCGCTTGTGCATAATCTGCACCGCATACGGGGGAAGGCGGGTTCTCAGTCTAGTTATGGTTGTTCAGCAATCATTTACTTGCGATCCGAGTTTCTGAAATCAGATTTCAAAACCCTCCACGCATTTATCCTAACTCCTGCGAGCCCCAAACCTACAAAAGGATTATGTTCAGATCACCATACATTCGTGTTTAAACCTTCAGCTGTGTATAGCCCTTACCAATTTTTCACTAGCTATGTAATCTTAGACCGCGTGTAAAATACAGATAGATCGGCAATAAACCAATTTTCACTTTTCGTCGACCGATTTTAACCGTCGTTTGAATACACCATTTCCAAGGTTTTTTCACCAGCTTTCCAATGGTCCAAACCCCAAGCAGCTGCCTCTTATTGTTTAGAAATTATAAGGCAATTTTTTTATTTTTTTATTCGGGGGATTTGGTATGGGTAATCGGATCGGGATTTGGCATCGGGCAGTTTCGTTTAATGATCGGCTCGGGTGCTATAGAAACAAGATGTTCGGCCCAGCCTTAATATTTTTGTCGTGCTGAGGTTAAATCCCAATGCGGCCGAAATTCAAATTGTTGAAAATGTAAGGGATAGGTGCAGGGATAAAGAAAAACGAAAAGTTAAAGGATGAGTATCCACCAATCACAGGAAGAAAGATGCATCAATAACGTTTTCATTATACTCTCCAGCTAAGTAGCTAGCTACCTTGGCCGCCTTTCCTTGGTTGAATGATATCACTACTTTCAAAGGCCGACCCTTTTTGGCCAAACATCCAAACAGCAAAGAAAGCGGAGCCTGTTCCATTATGTCGACAGAGGAAGTGATGACGGCCCTAGTATTAGTTTTTCTTTATTCCTGCACCGTCACCTTACATTTTCTACAATTTGAATGATTTCGACTGCATTGGGATTTATCCTCATCATTATAAAATATGCGTGTAGTTGCTCACAGTTAACAGACACATGTCTGCTACTGTGTGCGCGGCGTATCTTGAGTCCTGCAAGTATTTTGTGATCGGTTACGTCTTCCTGGATGGAGTGGTTTTAATCGAGGGCCGCCATTGTTTTTGTAACCATCTTGGATATCAACAAGGCACTCTGCTACTGAAAACGTACAATCGATTATCTGTGTTCGTTCTGCGGAGAACTCAAGATAGGCCGCGGACACTATAGTGAGGCCGCCTCATTATCATCAATAAGAAAACAAAAACAAAATCTTTGATGTTTAAGGCAAGGTTTAACTGATTCAAAGTCAAAATAGCTGAGCAACACAAATGAACTTTCCTGTAAGGTTTCACATATACTACAGTGTTGCTGTACTGTTTAGTCCACGTGGCTTCGCCCTCTCGAGTGTTGTTGCTTCTTCGACTGCTTCTAAGACAGCTTAACGTTCATTGTTGCAATAAGAGGACAATAACTATTACTAATGCATCCTTTTCCCGTTTCCGCAACGTGCGGGTTAATCATTGGCTCACCATCATTGTTAGCATTTGTTTAAGCGTAAAGGCCTCTCCAGACAGAAGAAAATTTCGTGCGAAGCTGTGCGTGACTACGCGCCTACAAGGTCAAAATTGCAGCAATAGTGTGGTTGGTGTTGAGTTAAGAACGAATATTGAAGTCTTTTTTACACCATACTACGTCGGCGTGCAGCCGCGAGCAGCCAGTCTGGTTAGGGCTTAAGTCTACGTCTTGCGGTTGGCGTTTGTTGATTGGTATTGTTGCATAATAATAATCTTTAGCACAATGTAAAATAATACAACTGATCGTTCAGGGCCCCGTAACTCCGTAACGACAAATTTCTATTTCTATTTCTATTTCTGCGGAAGTACCTCTTTCAAATGAGCTAAGAACCAGCTTTCTAGGACAAATGGTTTAGCCTATAGAGACAGTCTGTATAAACGTGTCCAAAGAACAAGTCCTAGTCAAAAATGAAAATCACGATTCCAGATTCCAGACCTCCAATGATGACAAATCTGAAATTAAGTAGTGGTTATTAAAAAAAAAAAGGGGTTTAACGAGCGTTAACCACTCCTGGTCATCTGCCCAAAGCCCCAAGGCCCTATGTCTGCAACAGCCAGATTCCCAGGCGGTCACCCGAACAATAGTGGTTATTGGCATATTTTGGCAACAATGGTCTCTCTGTACGTGATTTCTTGTGATAGTTTTGTTCTTCCGAAGCTTAGCCGAGGCGTAGGCCGAGGCATTAAGAGCCGACGAAGCAAAACTATCACAATAAATCACGTATAGAGGGACCATTCTTGCAAAAGTATGCCAATAACTAATTTATCACCATACTTTAAATATTTTTTTCTGTTTGTGCGATGAATTCGAGTTGTTTCGTGTAATTTTTCTTGGTATCGTCCATTTTTTTCTCCCTGGCATTCAACAATCGTTGGCCGCTATAATGTTATTAAAACAACGGCGTTATAGTTCATTGTTATAAGTGTAGCAATAAGTTATTTATTCTGCCACTTATAACAATACGAACGCTGACGAAATAGCATAGGATCTGTAAAAGTGTACCAGTAAGTGAGTTATTCAAAGGGTTTAACGACCGTTAACCACTCCTGGTCATCTGCCCGAAGCCCTAGGGCTCTATGTGACACTTACGATGCTGTCTTACAACAAGGCTGTGTCAATGCTGTATTCGATTTATTGCAGAGTTTTATAACAATGAAAACGAGAAAAAGTATGGTGATAATAAATGTTGGTACACATGTTCACCAAGTCAAACAAAGCTTATATACTAAATTTGAGCGGAAAATATTGAAAGACGGCGGAGAAATTAAACATCCAAATTTTGGCTTTAGCATGTGTGAGACCGAGGTCTAATAATCAATCTCTTAACAACCGGATGTTCACGGCGACACACTAGCGTGTGGCTGGATGAAGCTTTGTTATTGAAACATTATTCTGCAGCAGTTGTCCGTGGGCGTTTGGCTTAGGGCCGAGGCACAGAATAAACAAATTCAATTCCGTTGGCTCATTCTTAAATTTGAGTAGAATGGCATCTCTTGACATCGCTTGGCCGTTTTATTGAATCTTGTCTCATTCTTATGTATGCTGAAACAATGTTACAACAATGAAAAGACATAGTTAAAACATTGTTGGGGATTGTACAAATCAACTACGGAGCGAGCTATTTCTTGACACAAAGCCGGGAGAGTCAACTGCATAAGATTACGCATAGCCTCCAGGCCGGAAGAAAATAAAAATAAAATAGTGTATTCAACGTTTGTTCACACCTACCAGTAATTGAAGAAGGTGTTGTCATAGCAGCTACTAATACATTGTTAGAAAGGACCCCTGGGACGACGGAGGAAAACTATTAGTAAAGGCTCTGTAAGGTTTGAACTCGGCCTCCCATGTTAAAGCCGAAATTTTGAAGCTTAATTTCTCCGACGTTGTTCAACATTTTCTACTGAAATTTGGTATGTAAGCCTTGTAGGACTTGCCCAACGCGTATACCAACTTTTATAAATTTCTGATTTGTCAGATTGGAGATCTGGACTTCAGCTGGAATCGTGAGTTTCATTTTTGTCTTATACGGTGGTGGGGAGGAACTTCTTTGGACACGTTTATACAATGGTCTCTACAGACTAAACCGTTTGTCGTAGAAAGCTGGTTCTTGGCTAATTTGAAAGAGCTACTTCCGGAGATGTGCCCTTTATAGAAATGAAAATTTCCATTGGTCGTCCCGTTCCGGAGTTACCAGGCCCAGAACGATCCGTTTGATTGTTTTACATTGTTTTAAACATCGTTTTTATGCAACAATGCCTATTAGAACAATGCCAGAAGCAAGGCGTAGACTGAAGATTCAAAGGGTTCAAAGGGTTTAACGAGCGTTAACCACTCCTGGTCATCTGCCCGAAGCCCTATGCCCGGAAGATTAAGTAAATGCTAACAATGCTGGTGAGCCAACAATTTAGCCACACGTGAGAGGACGCATTATCCTTATTACGAATTGATTTATATCATGATTTCACGTTATTCTTCCGTGTTAAAACGAAAATTTGGCTTGCCGTCAACAAACAAAGCCGCTGATAGAGCGCTGCGGACAAACCAACTTCTAAAAGTAAGACTTGCACTGAATGAGCGAGCGAAATTCAGTGCATTTGTAACGATTACAGAAAACCAACTTGGTATGTCAAAGTATCACGAATTAGAAAACAAAAACGAGCTCATTTGATGTTGAAGGTAAGGTTTAACTGATTCAAAGTCAAAACAGCAAAGTAACACAAATAAACTTTTCTGTAAGGTTTCACATACCGCAGTGTTCCTGTACTGTTTAGTCCACGTGAAACCTTGCTGAATTGATTTCACGTGGACTAAACCGTACGGGAACACGGCGGTATGTGAAACCTTAAAAAAAGTTTATTTTGTGTTACTTTGCTGTTTTGACTTCGAATCAGTTAAACCTTACCTTCAACATCAAACGAGCTCGGTTTTGTTTTCTAATACTGAAACGGCCGTTGCCCGAAGAGTCGGCTGCAAACGCTCTCATAACTGCATAGCAGAGCAGGTTACCGATGAGCCGGCGTAATAAGGGGGCTGCAAATCAACCCGGATATCCATTATCCACGCTGACAGGTCTGCACAGTTTTGCATTAACATGAATAACTGTAGTATTTACCAAACCACAATTTCAAACGGCTCCCCAAATCAATACAATCGAATAATTTAGTTTGCCATGAAAAAAATTTCATGTAGCATAAAACGGTTAACTATACTTCACGATAACAGCCAAATATCTACACTATGCTGCGTTTCTCCAACCTCCACTCATCGCTCAAAATTCATACATCCAAATTATTCGTTCACCGGGTGTTTTATAGTAATATGATAGGATGTGATGCGACTTTAAGGAGCTTAGGAAAGCATACATTTAGTGTAATCGAAGCTTCCTAAAGTCGCATTTGAGAGTGAAATGAGTAATAGTCATTTGATCTGATCTTTAACGAAGCAAGGACATTGAATGGTAAAAGTTGCTTTGAGTAATTCTGGTCATTTCAGTTAACAATGCGCTGCTTAATTTCTAACAAAAAAGAAACAGAATGTTACGTTCGTTAAGAGAAGGAGGGGAGGGGGAGAAGAAGCTTTCTGAAGTTAAGGGAAGAAGGAGATGGAGTTTGCCGAAATTAATACAATCAAATAGATCGCAGCAGAGTGACAGCTTTTGTGCTATATGGTTTTAACCCAGTGTACTAAAATACACTCTCCATACAAGGAATCACCACCCGCATTCCTCTCATTAATATTTGCTCTTGCATGGAATTAGTACATAAATTGTAACAATCGGAAACGTTGAACTAGAACAGCGTTTCAAAAAAGAATACAAGAATAAGTCTAAAAAAATATAAACCAATATTCGTGGTGAACTGCTCTGGCATTTGTCTTGGAAAAAGAGGTTGGGGCAAAGAAATATCTACGTATGAATTGTTGGCACCGTTTAACAGGAAAGGATTTTGCTTAAAAAAATTATAAAACGTCTACTGTTTCTTTGTAGCTATCCATAAATAATGACACGAATGTTTGCCCTCTTCAACCCCTTCCCCTCTTCTCTCATACTGTGTCAGAATTTCTGCAACCAACAACCCCCCTCGAAAATGATGTCATAAACATGCTCCTACCCAACATTTTGTCATCGATGAAGAGAGAAATATTTCGATAACAGTTACTTTCCCATATATTTAGACCAGTTTTAACCGGGATTTTCAATGCCACTTTAGAGAGTGTGTTCTCAGAGGGAAACCCATGGCTGATGCATTTAATGCTCGGTTTTCAGATGTTTTGTCTGCCATCTAAACCATGTCCTGTCATTACCAAAGCTAATTGGTCAGCAGGACCATCTTACATGCGATAGACGACAGCGATGGACGATATTACTTCTGCCTTTGCCTTTGTTCCAGTCTGAAAGTGCAGTAGGGATAGTTGGTTTAACTTACAATTCCATCAACTACTCTGCAGGAGCTACTAAGTTACTTTCAGCCAGTTCCACTGTCGTGGTTATTCACAATTCTTACCCCTATGGCTATATGGCTTTGTATATGGCCATATGGCTTTGCTTAGTACGAGGTCTAGTTTTTAGTGTTAGAGCGCATGGCTTTGGGCTGCTTCTGCTCTGTCTGTTCTGTCTTGTCTTTGTTGATTTTGATCATAAGCAAAATGAAAGAATCCGTGTTTCACTTAAAAGCTTACAGTTTTAAACCAAATGGCGATGTGTTGTTAATTTTGAGGCCAGCCAAAATGGGCAGCTTGATGCCATAGAAAGACTTATTTATTTCGTAGGTGTGGACTTCCAATGCTGAGTTGAATTGTTGCAGAGTTGTTGGCGCAACAAACATTGCATGCACGACCGTTGTTACATGCTGATCGCTTGGTAAACCACTGTTTCCGACAAATTACTTGCAACAAATTTAGCCAGGTCTCCAAAATACTGCCCTTCTCTCTGTTGCGATATTTCGGCCAATAATATTGGTACGGTCTCCATCCCAAAAATTACGTTTTAGGTTCAGTTAATGGGTAATCGTATGCTTAAGGGTCAGGGCCGGATTAACGGGGGTGCTGAAGCACCGGGCCACAGACCGAAAAAGGGCCTCAAGGATGCGTCACGGTCACGGAAAGAATAAAATAAGGGACTGTTTTAAATTTAAAAAAAATTTACTTTTACTGTTTAAAAATTACTGTTAGCCAAGCATAACTGGTGCCCTTACGTTATTAAATAAAGATCATACCAAACGATAACCTAAAATTCATTGGAATAAGTTGGCTACTTAAACGTGCGTACTATTACGTTTGGGGAGCTTTCAGGGAGGGAGAAAACTGGGATGGAGAAGGACATAAGCAGGGAAACAGAACGTCGTAGGTATATCTAAATTCGCGCGCCTTTAGACGGGCCGACTTCTAGTAACACATAAAAATTTTAAAAACGTTTAATATACAAATATGGCTCTCTAAAAAAAAATATACAACACCACTAATGTAATGATTCCTCCCTCCCTTTGTCCGAAACTGTCCAACTTCGATAACCCTCCTCTCCTCCTTCTTACGTGACATAATGTATGGACGGCCTTGTCTTAAAATTATCTATGTCTCATATGACGGTTTTTAATTTTTTCTTTAATCGTTGACGAAATTAGTAATAATTTATTTCACTTGTCAGATGTCACGTAAGAAGACAGCGACTCGTGCTTCGCGCTTCGATTAGAATTGTAAATTATATGACGACAGTAATTTCTAGCGTAACGGACACCTAGGCAGGGCTTTTCCCATACAGCCATTTAACTGTCGACACGCTTTATAATGTATCAACACGACGGCCACTTACACCGTCATCAAAGTAATTGCGTGAAGATTTAGTTGAGAATTATTTTAGCGTATTTGTGACATAAGGAAAATGCCACTTAATTTATTGCATTTTGGACATAAATATGCAGCCGACATGAAGAAAAAACGGGGAAAAAAAACAAATAATAAGTAAACAAATGTGAGTAATGTGAGTTTAAATAAAACGATTTAAAACGGGTTGTGAAAAAGGGATAGAAAAAATTTGGAACAAATTAAAAAGAACTGTCGTTTGATGTTTTAAAGTGGTACTATCACCGATTGAAAGTCCGCAGAATCTTGCAACATCTAGCGCTATCAACGACCATCTAGCATTTCAAGCAAAGGAATGCACAACGCCATTTATTTTAACGAAACAAACAATAACTTGCCTCCTTAATTATTGAGTGAAAATTTGGTACGACCTGGGATCGAGCTGTGACAATACCACTGCCTCTATAGATGGCGCCATGGTATTATCGTACGATTTTCAATCGGTGATAGTGCCACTTTAAAAGCAAAGTCAGTTTTTGGATATAGATGCGCCACCTTTAAAAAAAACATTATTCGTATATAAATTACTGCTTTGTTTTTATTTACAGTTCTATTTTGAAAGAAGTTTTCCATACCAAGCTGACTTGAAGCTTGAGCTTAAGCAAAGGCGCTACTGCTGTACACATAAAGGACGACTTAGTCAAGCTAGCTTTCACAGGAAGATTTATTGAGCAACTAGCAGTTTGTTTTGCCCGTGGTTGTTTCCCAGTTTTCGCTCAGTAGTGCGATGGGTTTTTTCTCCCTGTAATACGCTCCTTCCTCCAATCCTCTCCTTCCCATCGTCCAACCCATTTTCTCCCATCATCTCCCTTCCTTCTCCGTTCCCATCCTCTACATCTACCTGTCCCTCCTTTTTCCTACCTCCCTTTTTCTACACGTAGTTGAATTTGAAGGGGTAGTTGAGTTAAATACTGCCCTTCTCTCTGTTGCGATATTTCGGCCAATAATATTGGTACGGTCTCCATCCCAAAAATTACGTTTTAGGTTCAGTTAATGGGTAATCGTATGCTTAAGGGTCAGGGCCGGATTAACGGGGGTGCTGAAGCACCGGGCCACAGACCGAAAAAGGGCCTCAAGGATGCGTCACGGTCACGGAAAGAATAAAATAAGGGACTGTTTTAAATTTAAAAAAAATTTACTTTTACTGTTTAAAAATTACTGTTTAAAAAAAAAAGGAAGATTTTTTTATTGCGGGACTGGAGGGCTGGCACGGACAGGGCATATTGCCTTTGTCCCATGACACAGGCCCCCTTTGGTTCTCACATTTCTGGGTAATTTGTTTTCCTCCACCAAAGAATAATGATTGCCCTATTTGGATTGTTTTCCGGCTGGTGACTATTCTTTTCAGATATAAATCGCCCCCTCCTACCCTTCCTTCTCTCTCTCTCTCTCTCTCTTTTTCTGTCCCATCCTTCCCCCACCCCCACATTCTTCTCAACAAAATAGTTCAATAAAACCAGGAACAAATGAAGGAGCCCCTCCGGGCGATCCTTAAAATACAGATGACGCTTTAAAAATGGACACTGTATCCGGAAATAACAGCCGAATATTAAAACAAGCAAAGCTTCCAGGACTTGGACTTGCACTTTGCATGGGGAGTTTATAACACTTCCCCCAGACCACCTACCGATAATTGGAGTTCAGGCCTGCATCACTATCAGATGAATAAGTAAGTTTATATGATACGACCCCTGTCACCCCTGTCATCCCTCCAAATGGCACAGGCGCCGTTTCCTCGCCATTCCGACTTCGGAAGAGGGGCACAATAAATCTTAAGCACCAGGCCTCTACGAGGCTTAATCCGGCCCTGTTAAGGGTAACAGACGCAATGCCCCCTTATTTTGTAGTATTAGAAAGCTAAGAGCAGAGCTGAGCAGGGCGTTAGCCGTTCAGGCCCTCCTCACCATTCCCAGTTTATCGGTTTGGATTGAGCAATCCGTACCGCGTGAAAAATAACTGTCCTGCGTGCATGACGTCATTTAATACATGGCTCTGCGCTGATCGCGCAAAGGGAATTGTTAGTCGAGGCAACAATGTACTAATGTCAACTTCTTTTCGAGGCAACAACGTACCAGTTTCAACTTAAGGCCAAAGAATGGAAACACTCGCACGTTTTCATTGTTCCCCTTTCGGGGGTCGTCGTTGCTTCATTTCTGCTATCAGACTTTGGTTTATAATGTAAGATCACTGATGGCTATCGTTACCGATTAATATCGATAACAATATCATTCACCCATGGATATCGTTACCGGATGTCGTTACCAATTGTCGAACTACTGAATTACATGGCGGCGCATGCACACCGTCAGTGCCAAAGCACGTGCGTTTGCAATGGCAAAGAAAGTCGTGAACGTCGGAGTTATTCATTGTTGAGCCTCGTAAAACAGCAGACATATTGTCGAGTCCAAACAAAAAATGCTTTATCGTATAAAATACGAATGTAAGTCTTAAAATAAAACTTAATGCTCTAAAGGAACCGATACAAGAAAAAGACATGTAAGTCCATCAGCATCGCACAAATACGTGCAAAAGAATCTCCAGCGTCCCAAAAAACAAGCTAGAGCATATTTTACACGTATCTCGACACACGCCGTGTGTCGCGCCAAGTTAGGCAACAAACATCACAACAAACATCATATCAATTCAATTGTCGAGGTTGTAAACCATTGTAGCGCGACGCCATAGCGCAGTGTCTTATATCTTGAAGCATAGTTGGGCACATTTCAGGTACTTGGGGAAAAATAATAATACGGTACAAAAGCTTAAATTGTGTTGAAATCGAGAGCAATGACCCACCTGACAAAAATTAACTCGTGTAGGAATGCCAGCTAAGCTGCTTTCCATGCAAAATCTGACCCTCAATAGCGTTGAAAATGTGTTACTAGTTACTAGCTAGTCTAGTCCGCTCATCCCCATGTTAAATCCCATAGGATGATTTTTATCGATACCGAGATAAGGCGAAGGCTTCCAGCTATGAAATTGGGTGAATGGGTGCAGTACAATACGAACTGCGTACATTTTATGGTTTGAAGCCTAAGGGCATAATGGGGATGGTGTGGGAGGGCGCGTAAGTACGAAAATATTGTTATAACCATTGTTAGTGTTGTCGGCATCGTCTCTCATTGGACGGCAAAATTTCGGACAATGACAACGTGTACACTGACGTGCATGCCTACACACACACTAGTGTATCACGATAAATAAACCAACTGTAAAAACAAAGCAAAATAAACAAAGCCAAAAACTGGTAAAGAGGCCACCAAGTTGAGAGTGGTTCGGCCCTTCAAAGGAGTGATATCAACACACCAAAACATTCGCGAACTTAATCGCACCGAATAATACTCGGTAGCAACAAGTAGCAATGTTCTAGTTTTCATTTAACCTTCGAATTATTATTCGGTGCGATTAAGTTCGCGAATGTTTTGGTGTGTTGATATCACTCCTTTGAAGGGCCGAACCATTCGGAACTTGGTGGCCCCTTTTACCAGTTTTGGTTTTCGATATGATTAGTACTACACTGATGGCTTACAAGTATTTACCTTGTATCTGTTTCTTTTTTTAAGGCTTACAAAGCTGGAGCTTCTTTTATAGGTATTAGTACGACACTGGTGGTTCACACGTCTGTTCCGTGTGTCTGTTCCTTTACCCCATTAAGTTTTTTTAAGGCTTACATTCGTATTTTATGTGCTTAAGAGTTTTTTTTTAATACTAAGATCTGTTATTATTTTTTTTTCTTGGAGATATTTCAGGTAAATTAAATAACTAGAATTTTGATGCGAGATAACTGACACGAATGCTTTTTGAGATAAATCAGTCACATTAAAATGGCGTTCAAAAGGCCCTAATCCTTCTTAATACCTACGTTTTAATCTACAAAAATTGAAAATCGGTTTACTCAGTCACTGGTTTGATTTCTAGGTGAGAGCACAATATTTCCATAACAAGAAGAAGAACAACGAGAATATTGTAGTTACATTCAAATAGCGTTCAAAACGCCCTGGGGCTTGCTCATATCTACGTTTTAAGCTACACAACATGAAAATCGGTTCGTTGGCTCGATCTCCAACAACAAGAAATGGTCATGCTGCAAAGGCCAAACGGTTTGATTGTGATCAATGAAATTTGTAATAAAATGAAATAGTTATGACACCAAATAAAACCGAAAAAGGGCACATAAACAAACATTGTCATGACGTTTTAGTCTCATCTCAACCATTATCAAGTGATAAAAGGTATAAATCAATAAAACACGTGCAAAGAGGAAAAAACAAGTTAACAACGCTGATGTTCACCTTGGCAAACTCGGGCTAGGGTACGTAAATTACGGTTCAGAACCGCATGCAACGTTGTGGGTGGGTGGGGGGGGGGAAGCAAGTAAAAACACTTATGTAAACACTTCACGCAGTACATGTACAAGGCGTGTTGAAGTTCCTACAAGCTTGAATTCACACAGTCCCCCCCCCCAACGTTGTATATGGTTCTGACCCTTTCTTTATCCCCTAGCCAGCTTTCCCAAGAGAAGATGGATGTTGGTTTTCCTTCTTTACCGATGTTTTATTGATTTTACCTTTTGTCACTTGATAATGGTCTAAAATTGAGACTGAAACCTCATGACAAACACTATCATGATGTTTCAGTCTCAATTCGAGAATGCAATGAAATAGTTACGACACGAAATAAAACCGAAAAAGGGGCACATAAATAAACACTGTCACGACGTTTCAGTCTCATTTCGGGACCATTATTTATGTGCACTTTTCTGACTTTATTTCATCTTATGATCTTTAAGTGCGCTTTAAATTTTCTTTCCAAAACGAAACAAGACACGTGGAATAAAATACGGGAGACAGCCTAAGCGAAGGCAGAGCTCCAGATAAGCGGGAACGCGACGGATATGCAACAATTAAGCTGCAGCATATGACGTTCGCACTGAATTTACTTGTGGATATTGCAACAGGTTTTCGATTACGGGCTTTGTTGTTGTTTGTTTTTCGGGAGCACGAAGCCAAACTAGGTTAGGTTAGTATATTTACAGAGCCTACAAAGGTCTTTACACTGTTATGCTCTATCTACTGAGTTATCGGCACTTACAACATTATCTTACATTACAAAGCAAAGTTTCACAGGACAAGTACCGCAACAAGTAACCAATGAAAACGGACGAGCATAGGCTCGGACTGGCCATAGTGCCAGGGTGCCAATGTCACATGGGCCTTCCCGTAAATTCGTAAGGAGGCCTTTTTAGATTTTATAGTTACAAGTGAAATTTCTGTTACAGATTAATTTTTTAATTTTTTAATGTTCTGGTTGCTGTTAAAATCTGGTCATTTCATAGCTCTCTTTAAATGACGATTGGACTATAACGACAGCTTAGGGTCCGATCATTATTGTTCGCCCGGGTGCGGGGGGGGGGGGGGGGAAATTCATTTTTTAACCTTGAAAATGACACTTTCAGCAATTAAAATTTCTAAAAATGCCTCAACTTCTGGGGGCACCCCCATGATGTGAGCGTTTACCCGGTTTTGAAGTTGTCAGTAACACTGCTGTAGTTTTTTCAATAGACTTTCTAGAAAAGCCTTTTGCCTCCTGTTTCCTTGGCTCAGGAGGGTCACAATATTTTTGACCTTGAATGGGGAGGTTAAGATTTTGTTAGGGTTTCGGAGAGGGGGGGGGATGAAAATATGATGGTCATATTTTCATTTT
>JAHWFP010163075.1:2934-18891 GCA_023313725.1 Lithobius niger
GAGGGAGGTTTGGATGCGAAGTACGTCGTAGATTTTAGAATATGCGCAGGGGGAGTGTCTGAATGCAAACTAAATCCCACAGATGGGTATTGCGACACGTTTTTTAGACCGAAGGTAACAAAACGGTGGATATTCAGAACGTAAATTTTAAATCGTAATTAAAAAAGTAGGAACACCACTTAGAACCCAAATACGCCAACAGACCCCAAGTATGCTGCAGAGACATCGTCCTAAACCAAAAAAGATTGAATATCTTTAACTTTACTTAACTTTAACTTTATTTTACAGTTAAACCGCCCATAGGGCATTCCATAACTGAAAGGCTGCAAAAATATGTAAAGGAAAAAAAATATATATATATATATAAATATATACATACACGCATAGTTATAAACTTTATCAATCAGTTAACAAGCACTTATTTACAAATTAAGTTGACAAAAAATAAATTCATCTGCAAGATTAATATTTTATATATACTCTTATAGGCCTATACGTACGCATGCACATTAATACTCAATACAAAAAAAAAAAAAAAAAAATGTATACACACATAATACTGAAGCCGAAAAGACTTAAAAATACAGAACAGTTACATCTGGGGATGTGTGTTTAATGTAGGCATCGAACTCATTCTTAAAACTATTGACAGAGGGAGCCAAAACCACTGACGCTGGGAGAGCATTCCAAGTAACAAGCACACGAAAGAAAAAAGTATGACGCGCCCACTCATGTCGCAAGTGATGGAGTTTTAATTTGTAAGCATGGCCACGTGTTATTCCAGAAGTCTGTATTTGAAATTTATCTTTAAGTTCAGACCCACCATAATTATTACGTAACATTTTGTATAGAGAAATGATGCTACCGCGTGAGTAACGCCAGCATATGGAAGGCACTTTTAAAAACAAAAGGCGCTGCTCATAAGAGTAAGTCGACAAACCGTGTACCTTTTTACTAAAGCGTCTCTGGATATTTTCTAAGGCATGCAGATCTTTAATAAGATGGGGGCACCAAAATTCAATTGCGTACTCTACAATGGGACGGACAAGCGTAAGGTAGAGTTTAAAATAAACTTCCGGTTGCCGGGAGGTGATAGTGCGATTGATTAAGAAGGACGTAGAGTTGGCTTTGGCTACAACGGCAGATATGTGGGATGCAAAATTTAGTTTGTTATCTACAGTAATTCCTAAGTCAATTACATTGTTTGTTGAGTTAAGTAATGTAGCCCCCCAAAAATATTGATTGTGTGGGTTATGCTTGCCGAGGTGAAGTACTGCAGATTTATGGGGGTGTATAGCAAGATGCCATTTTGTACACCAGTTGTAAAGAAGATCGATGTCTAATTGAAATGAGAGTATGGCGTTAGGCGATTGTAGTGACATCCCGAGTTTTGAGTCGTCTGCAAATTTAGCCAAAACGCCATTAACAGCCAGTCCAAAATCATTAAAGTATAACAAAAATAAAAGGGACCCAAGGACAGATCCCTGGATAGTACCACTGCAGACCGGGATGGTTTGGGAATGGCATCCTTCAATAACTACCGTTTGCGTACGGTTACTTAACCAGTTCTGTATCCATCGTAGAATTGGTCCCTGAATTCCAAATGTTTTTAATTTATGTATTAAAAGTCTATGTGGGACCTGGTCGAAAGCTTTAACAATATCCAGGGAAAATATATCCACTGGAATATTTTCGTCAAGTGGCTGATAAAAATTACCATAAAAAGATAAGAGATTCGTGGTTGTTGAGTAGCCCGGTCGAAAGCCGTGTTGTGCAGGAGTCAGAAAGTTATAGTGTTCAATAAATGCAAAAACATGATTATACAGGGTGGATTCAAACAATTTACATAAGTGGGATGTGAGACTAATAGGTCTGTAATTTTTAGGATTATGACGAGACCCTTTTTTAAATATTGGCGTAACAAATGCGTGCGACCAACCAAGTGAAACGAAGCCCTCGGAAAGAAATTTGTTGAAAATGCTAACGAGAATGGGTATTAAATTCTGTTGATATTTAATTAAGAAATCGGTAGAAATATTATCGGGTCCGGGAGATTTGCCTGGTGCTAACCTGGCAAAAGCACCAGTTAAATTCTCGACAGTAAAGTTTAAAGGGGGAATGCAAAAGGAAGGTGTTTGAACGAAAGGTATCACAAAGGTATCACAAAGCTGTATCAGGTTGTTCATAAACGACTCATGTTTCTGCTGTTAAAACAGCAGTGAATGCGGTGATTTGGGAGGGTGGTGAGGAGAACATAGAAGTGGGAGGGGGGGGAGGATAATTATCCATTTGGAAAATCGCATAATTGGAAGAACGTAACAGTATAACGGAAAGTCGTCTAACAGGAAATTCGTATAATGGAAAATCGTCTAATGTCCCTGCTTCGCTCGCGCTACCGCGCTCGCTGCGGCTATACATATAACATCAGAAACCGCAGTTAGACGTTTATCCAGGTTAGACATTTATCTACGACTATCCATTATACGATATTCCGTTTAGATGATTTTCCATTATACGGTATTCCGTTTAAACGATTTTCTAATTTTTTTTATTTTCGCAGATATTAGACAATTATCCCATTAGACGATTTTCCAGTTAGACGTTCGTCCGACGCCCCGAAGTGGGCGTAGAAGGATGGGGATTGGGGCAGTTGAGGTGTTTCTCTCATAAACGTTGGGGGAAAGGGGTATGTATAATTAGGTAAGAAACGTTGTCTTCAAAGGTGTTTGTTGCAGTTAGTGAACACTAGAAAACAAAACGGAACTAAGTAATTTTCAAAATGTTAGAATGTGGAGTGGGGCGTGGGCGGGGAGGATAGGAGACAATAATAAGTCGAGACCAAAAAAAAAGAGCCACGTCATATTAGTGTTATTATAAAGTCAAGTTACCCGTCTTTAGACAGGTTGTAAGGTAGTTACACTATGTATAGTTGACTTCGTTTTATTGGCGAGGAATGAAGTAACGAGTTACAGTAATTTTTTCGGATTATCACGTTTTAGACTGTTTCAGTTTTAGACAGGTAAAGCTGGGTTGGGATCAGTGTTTTTTTTTAGCGAGTAATATTTTATGCGAAATATGTTATACCCAAAGTGTTTAACAGGAGTGCGTCGTAAAAACAAGAGGTGTGCGCCGTAAATAGGTCAATTGTTTTTTCCAGTGGCGGTGCCGAAAATAGGCACCCCGATCGTTCGAAGACATTCGGCAATTTTAGGCAGCGCTGCTAAAAGCGAATTTCAAACAGTGAAATTCGTTGTTCCACATTCGTTGTTTTACGTGAATTTCATACACACAACCATAATTTATCTCACAATACTCGTGGGCGGGCACACTATAAATTTTAAATAAATTTTTGTAATTTCCGTTAGTTTCGACGGGCAGTATTAGCGAACAAAGGAAGAAACACAATGGACCCAACATTGTGAAGAGCTAAGGGTGACAACCGAGCAGCAATGATTACCGACCTCATGATGACACGTTTTCTGGAATCATGGGCTGACACCATGTATTCTGTATACAGGCACTTCATCAAAATAGTTAGAATCATCGCAATATTTTCATCCTCACATTGAATGCTGTTCTCAGGCGTAAGAGATAAAAGAACTTGCGAAGAAAACAGTGTGCATTAACGACTGACCTTGTGACAATGAAGATACACTATTGTGTGCGCGGCGTATCTGGAGTCCTGCAAGTATTTTGTGAGCGGCTACGTCTTCCTGGAGGGGGTGGCTTTAATCTATGGCCATTGTTTTTGTAACCATCTTGGATATCAACAAGGTACACTGCTACTAAAAACGTACAATCGATTATCTGTGTTCGTTCTGCGGAGAACTCAAGATAGGCCGCGGACACTATAAGCCTAGGAAGAAATAAAAGAGAACTGCTCCGGGTGAGACTTTAACCCAGGACTTACCGCTTTCTAGCTGGGCATTCTAACCACTGTGCTACCGGGATGAGGAGGAGGAGGAATCCTGGCTACAGGCTCATGTGCGTGGTGGTGTAGCTCGCGAGAAGCTCTTCTGCAATCCCATAATGGAAGCTCCCGTATGTGCGTGTTGGTGCAGCTAGCGAATAGCTCTTCTGCAATCCAATAATGGAAGCTACCGGCATGTGTGCGGTGACGTAGCTGGCGAGTAGCTTTTCTGCAATTTGATAATGAAAGCTACCGACAGGGTCGTGGTGTAGCTTGCGAGTAGCTCTTCTGCAATCCGATAATGGAAGCTACCCACGGGTAGGCGATAGGTCCTTATATAGAAAGGTTACCTTCACGGGTTATACGGCTTGCCCTTCTTAGACTGGTTACCAGCTAAAGTTATTAAATTTAGCAAAATCAGCACTTTGAGTTCAATTTTCTGGTAACAAATGGCACTACAGTAATTATTTTAAATGCCACTGAAATTTGATTGTCGGACTTTAACCCTTAGATGCGCTAATTTTCTTCCGGCCTTTTTTTTTTAAAGTGGGACTTAATTCAGTCGTGCGTTTCAAATCTACAATTTTGTGGTTTGGATTTGTTGGCACTAACCACTGAGCTGTACTTTGTCGCTTTGCTTGGGGACTCAAGGGATCCCTCACAAAGCTCTCGGTGAGTGCTGGGATTTAGTGTTTGGCCGTGTCAAAAAATCCTTCCGTATCACAAGGAAAAATAAAAGTAAATGTACTCCGGCCATAGTAGCCATGGAGTACAAAAGAGCCAGACGTACTTGCATAACAGAATGGCTTACAATAGCTTCTCCTCAACACGAACTGACCCCTCTCTCTGTTTAATTGCACGAAAACTGGTGAACAAATCAAGATTATACGTCTGAAGCCATAAAAATGTGAGGTACTTTTACGCGTTATATTTATGTTGCTCTGACGAAGACATGAATTCTATTTTACCGTTATTCATGTCGAAATATTAGTATTACAGTGTGTTTGTATGTACTCTACATATATAAATATGATTTTTATTTATTATTTATGTAAGTGCGTCTGGCAACACGCTACCTTTTAACGTTGTCAGGGAGTACATTTAACTGTCTTCTTTGCTGCAGCTTCGCTTTTCAATTAGAAAAAATACAATACTTGAGGTTTTTTTTTATAGTGTGAAAGGGAAAATGTCCATTCAGCGGGTGTGGTGGCCTAATACGAGGGACCTACACTGATTTAAATTATGTGATGTAGAGAATATAAATCGTTGTACGTACCTAAAACCCTGTAAATTAAACAGAAGTAAAGGTAACACACTCCACAACAGCAAAAATCCTCCGTCAAAAGTAGGCCAGATTTGTAAAGCCGTTATTACGAACATAAACTTAACTTAGGTGACGTGAACGGAATTTGAACCAAAGAACTTTTAATCGAATAATTCAAGGCTGTAATAGCTGGTGTCTTAATTATGGTTGAAGTTTTAATTATGGAAAGTCTTAATTATGGCTAAAGAAACTATTTTAACTACAACGATTGGTGAACAAAAATGCAGTTATCATGATTGTGTTGGGGGCCAAAATCCAGACACCCCGGTTCAGTATCGGGAAACATGATCATATGTGAATTTTTTATTCATTATTGCTGCTCACTTGTCATCCTTAGCGTTCACAATGTTGGTTCCATTATGTTTCTTCGTTGGTGCCTATAAAGGTGCCGATAGAGCAGTGACACAACGTAGTATTATTGTATATAACTATATGGTGGAGCCAGTAACTAATTAGCTACAAGGGGCACTGGAGGGCGAAAAGTAGGTCGTCTTACTGAAGCCAATGCTATTAGACTGGATTT
The DNA here is from genome assembly GCA_023313725.1 of Lithobius niger. Lineage (NCBI taxonomy): Eukaryota > Metazoa > Arthropoda > Chilopoda > Lithobiomorpha > Lithobiidae > Lithobius > Lithobius niger. The sequence continues at coordinate 8,692 of JAHWFP010163075.1, forward strand.
CTTAAGCCTATAACGCTTGTAGCTATGCCCTCCAGATGCTATCTCATAGCCAATATGACGTCACTTGACGCTGTTCTATTCATCAAATGACAGGTTGCAGCATCTAGCGCCGTCTACCACTATATACTTCTATGTAGCACTTGATTTCAACTGCCATGGAATACGCAAATAAATTTCTTTTTACACAACAAATGAGGCGTGTGTCTCCGTAATTATTTAGTGTAAAGTTCGTGCGTCCACGTGCACTAGGCAGGAAGCGGACAAGGTTAACGATATCACTGTCACTAGATGGCGCTGCGTTTCAAAACGGTCGTTCTTTATTAAAAAGGGCCCATTGTTACGTTAGGCTTAACTTTACCGCTTGCTTCTTGGTGCACGGACACGCATAAACTTTACACTCAATAATTAAGGACGTAAGTGGCTTGTTTGTTTCGTAAAAAAAGAAATTTATTTGTGTGTTCCTTCGCTTGTTGAAAGGGCTACGGTGCGTTTGCCATAATCCCGTTTGTCATATCACGTTTTACGACCGATTTTATGGCATTCGTCCCAGCTCTTCTGAATTTTCCCGTTTGCTCGAAATTATACTCTTCTCCTGGATTTCCCGTTTGCCATAATTTCCCGTTTGCAATAATCCCGTTTGCCATACCGACGGATTTGACGGCGTCATCCTAAAACCCAATTTCAAGACAAAGTGTTAGTAGCTTCCAAATCTATCTATGGATTATTCACTGCTGGTGCCGAATTTCTGTGCCATCTGTTGACAAAACTAGTTACTATTTGCCATTCCAATTGAAATGCGTGCTATGTTATTTGGACAAATTAAAACTTTACTTTTGTTTTTAATTTGATGTTAATTTGAAATGTGTTCTAATTAAAAAAATTAAAAATTAAATTAAATAAAATTTTAAAAATTAAATTAAATTAAATTTAAAAATTAAAAACAAAAGTAAAGTTTTAATTTGTCCAAATAACGTAGCTCTGCATTTCAAATGGATTGATAAACAGTAAATAGTTTTGTCAACAGATGGTTGGTGCAGAAACTCGGCACCAAGCGTGAATAATCCATAGGTAGTTTTGAATGCTAAGAATATTCTTTAGAGTGCTATTTAAAAAATGAGACTTGATACAGGATTTATGGCAAACGAACATGTATGGCAAACGGGATTATGGCTACTGGGAAAATATATTCTGGGCTCCCGGGATTATGGCAAACGCGATTATGACAAACGGGATTATGGCAAACGCGATTATGGTAAACGGGATTATGGCAAACGGGCGGAAGCCGTTGAAAGTAAAGGCTAGACAGAACGTGATAAAATGGCTATAGATGCTGCAGCCTGTCATTTGGTGGCAATCCCCCTTTAATTATGGCTAAAGAAACTATTTTAAGTATAACTTTTGGTAATAAACGAAGAAACGAGATAACATTGTAATCAAGTAAAAATGACAAGCAAGCAACAGTAATGATGAAAAAAAACGAATGCAGTCATCATGAGTGGGTTGGAGGCAAAATCCAAACAGCCGGGGTCAGTTCCGGGAAACACAGTGACACGTGAATTTTTTTCTTTACTATTGCTGCTCACTTGTCATTCTTAGCTGTTCACAATGTTGGCTCCTTAGTGTTTTTTTCGTTTTTCCTTAATTATGGCTTGTAGAGTTCTGGCTCATACATCAGACTAGATTAAGAGGTGACTGACTACGGAATTCCTTGGTTCGAAGCTTTGGCACGTCATCTTAATGATATGCGATCTCACGATAAAAACTTTCGAGTTTTAACCATTTTTAATGTATTATTTCGCTGCTGAGCTTCGTCTTTCCATTGCTCTGTGAAAATGAACAGAACAGTGACAATAACGCAATATTGGCTACAAGGCTAGCATTTGCAGAGCTAGGTACAAGGGGCACTTGATTAAAATGGAGGTAAAAACAACGGCCAGTCAAGCCATTGCTGTGAGAGTGGATTTCTTAGGCCTAAAAACTTGTTTTTTTTCGATCCCTGATGCTGCGTTGTTGTAAATCGAAGAGAAAAGGTTTCACGTGCTAAAAATTTCAGCAACGGCCAGCAAATCGAAAAAAAAATCGCGCGTTTTAGGCCTAATAAATCCGTTCTAATAGGAATGGCCTTTCTTTTTCCCCTCCAGTGTCCCTTGCAGCTAGTCTAATTATTGGCTCCAGCATAGAGTTATTGGGTAAAATATAAGTTCGTAATTTGATAAAATACTGTGTAAAACGATGCATGCTCTCATGTTTTCGTGCAGAATATGTTTCTAATAAATTATAGATTTTTTTTTGTTTTTCGCCTGGAGTACTTTAAAAAAAACTGAGGGTTGGTTAGTATGCAAACGTTCGGCCGGGTTAATGCTTAAAAGCAGTCGAAATCTTAACCACACAAGGAAAATAAAATTCATCGTATAAGTTTGAATAAAAGCTTTTCACGATTAAACTCTTGCCGAATTTTAACTATTATTAATGTATTATTTTAGTTGCTGAACTTTGTTTTTCTATTGCTCTGCAAAAATGACTTAGGTAAAATTTAAGTTCGTAATTGGGTAAAACGATGCATGCTCCCGCCTTGTTTTCTTGCAGAATCATTTCTCCTAATTCATTATTTTTTTGTTTTGTTTTGTTTTTTGCAAAGAGAATATTCAAAAGACTGAGGGTTTGGTTAGTACGCAAATGTTAGACCGGGTTAATGCCTTAAAACTAGTAGAAATCTTTTAACCACACAAGGGGGAAAAAATCGTCTTGTACGTTTGAATAAAAGCCTTTATACAATACAACACTTGCACTGAAGAGGCTGCACGCGCTATAAATTTCACAGCTTGCCATCAGGATTCCCTACCGGGACGAACTGAATGCTCGTTGCGTTTTTTAAAATACTCATCCTCCGTTGGATCTGAAGGGAACAACGATCACAAATCAGATCACACACAAAGTGATGCTGCTGATAGACTTTAGGATGCTCTGGCTGCTATTAACCTAAATTGTTTTTCTTCTTCAGTCTTTGTTACTATACCTTTCTTTCTTTCTTTCTTTTTTATTTATCTTCTTCCTCAACGTCAGTTTAGGATATGACGTCCTCAAGATGCTCGTTTGTTTATTCAAAGTGTATCAGAGCTAGGATCTCTTTGTCAATGACCAACTTCCCGTTTAGGACCGACAGACACGTTGTTGTTGCTGGACAGACGTATGGATACATCATTGTGACTCAAGAGCTGACGGTCCGAGAGGTGAACGACCCAAACAAAAAATACGCGTCCTTTCATCTTCACAACGTATAAAGGATGGGTGTACAAAGCATGCAGTGGTGTCAAGTAGTACGCTAAACCATGTGATAGTGTATTAGTCCATGGTGAAACCAAGGATAAATTAACAATTGCAAACAAAAACGTCAAGTGTGCCGTAAAATATGGGTTACATGGTTGAAGCTTCACTTTACTTGTTAAAAGTAAGGCTACACGGATACAAATTGATGATTTTTAATTGAAATAATTGAAATAATTGTACAATTCAGAAAATTGCTGCTCAAGTGCTCTTGTGCTTTACTAAATTGTTAAAGCACAACAGGGCTTAAACAGATGCAATTTTCTCAACTGTACATTTGGTTATTTTTATTTAAAAATAATCATTTTTTACCACTGTACCTTTTATCACGTAAAGTGAAACTTCATCCATATTAGCCATTTTTTTACGGCATACTTGACATTTTTGTTCGTAATCCGTGTACCTTTTTTATGGCTACGGCTGTGTCCTCGATAATTGAAATGATGTGATGTTTGTTACCTAACTTGGCGCGGGCGAATAATTGTTGGCAAATGAATTTTTTTTTTCATTTTCAAAGGTGTGAACGCGCTCGGATGCAGTGATTGTTGCTGCCCACTTTGAAACAATTCAGCTCAGCCCTGAAAGCCTGTATCAACGAAATAAATACACCATCCCATCGTTTCTATCTGCTACCTCGAAATTAACGACGTGGCTTATAGTGTCCGCGGCCTCTCTTGAGTTCGCCCCAGAACGACACAGATAATCAATTGTATGTTTTTGGTATAGCAGAGTGCCTTGTTGATATCCAAGATGGTTAGAAAAACAATGGCGGCCGTCGATTAAAGCCAGGAAGACGTAGCCGCTCATAAAATACATGCAGGACTCAAGATAGGCCGCATACACAATAGTTTGGTTTAAAACTGTATGCGTGTAGCTAAAAAATGGATTCTTTCAGTTCAATTAAATTCGATTTATTATCAGAGGCCTTGACCCACAACAACCAACAACAATCAACTGTTTAGCAAAGACATAAAAAGTGCACGAAGAATGGACCTGGGGTGGCTCACCAGGAGGAGGAGACAGATTGGGAGCCTCGAAGTTATTTTCATTTAGTGCTACCCAGTAAACTATATCAATTAGGTCCGCGGGAACCGGCTAGACCGGCGTATGTTACGCCGGGGGTACAGCTAGTCTATATTATAAGGCAAAGTCTCATAGCAGAAATGCGGCAACGGGAACCCCTACAATGAAAACGAGCGAGTGTGTCAATTCTTTGGCTAGAAGTTGAAACTGGTACGTTGTTGCCTTGAAAGAAGTTGAAATTGGCACATTGTTGCCTCGACTAACAATTTGCTCTGCGCGGTCATCACAGAGGCATGTCTTAAATGACGTCATGCACGAAGGACAGTTATTTTTCACACGGTACGGATTGCTCAAGCCAAAGCGATTCTCTGAGAGTGCAGAGGATGCCCTGTACGGATCACACGGTACGGATAACTCAAGCCAAACCGATAAACTGGGAGTGGGAGAGGGGGGGGCTTAACGCGGAATGCCCATGTGTACTTTAAATATTGTTCAGAATGCTTGGTCGTCACTACGTTAGCCAAGATTCGCTTTCAACAATAGTTAGCAATACACGTAATGGTTACATTTTTCCAAACAGGAATTCCCGTGTCGCAACGAGCACGACAGAGGAAAATCAAAATATTCTTGAAAAGTTTAATATTCCAGAAACTAAAGAGGCATGGATAATTGGAAGTAATTTTGGATTAGTGTCACTTTCTCATGTTATGTGTTTAGACGCAGCGAGCACGATAGCGCGAGCGAGGTACGTAATTTGAAACAAATTATTCTACAAAACGGGCGTCTATAAATGCCTCACCTTTATAATGTCTAAATGTTCGTGTTGAAATAATTTATAGGTTTAGTGTGCCTAAAATTTCGTGAACGGCATTCGGCGAAACGGGGTATGCCGAAACGGGATTGGCCCCTAAGGCAAAAGCTGTTAATCTCCTTTCGATTTGATAAAACGACACGTAACCGACCAAAAACTGGGAAATAACCACGGGCCGAAACAAACCACGGCCGAAACAAATCCCGGGCGAAGCCGGGTACGATGCTAGTTGATGTATAAAAGAAGCCGGATGCACTTGCATTAAAATGAAAACTTCAACTATATTTCGCCAGGAAAAGTGTCACTATTTTTGGCGCGATGACCTCAGCAGTTGAAAATTACGTTAAATTCAATTTTTTTTTGTATTGACGTGCAGAGGAGATATTTATCTTCTCATCCGGTGATGATGTCTGTTTGTTTCTACGATAACGTTTGAACCTATTATCGGACCCATTTCAAATTTTCTCAATGCATTCTGCTCTCTGAAGACGGAATGCACTGATGCAAAAAAGAATATTATTTTGAAATGGATATCATTTCAGAAACCTAAGGAATAATAAATAGTAGCTTACTACCTGAATCAGTTAAACATAAATTACCACTTTGGAGAATTTAATTTAATTTTTAAATGTCGATAAAGTATTATAGTCCTTACTTAAAAAAAAATACACCTACGCAATGTCACAAATATTGCGGTCGTTAGGACACTTAAAACGTAAAACTAAAACCTATTTCCCAAGTAAACAAACTGATAAATAAATCAAGTAGCCTATGAAAAAAGTTATTTTTTTAGTTTTTAATTTTATTCGCTCTTTAAACTTGCTGTTTTGTCACTTAGTATAGAATCATAATTTTTGCATCATAAGCTACGTTTTCAGTTTGCGCACACGGGCTAATAAACGCTAATTTTCGTTCGCTTCACTCACTAAATCAGCGCCTTCCCTGACGCGGACTTCATGCACTTTCATATGAATATTTCCAACGTAAATAAATAAATACGCCTTCAGTGTACAGCAAAGTCGAAACCTATAGCCTAGTGGCTTTATTTTTTTTTCTTTTCAATATTTAACCGAGTTCCACTAATCCTTTTATCTTAATTGTCCACAACAACAGAACCTTTAGCAAGCGGTTAATGCCTCATTCAGCCTGATGTGGCTTAGGCCGGCATCACGCTGCACGGCCCTGACTCTTCCCCAGACTCCATGGGTTCGTGTATGCTATTTTTTTTTACGTGAATCTGGGCATAAAGTAAAGCGCTTTCAACATTTAACGGAGTTCCACTAATCCTTTGGTTTTAATCGTCTACAACGACATAACATTTAGCCAGCGGTTTAATATTAAGATGCTTGTACATGAACTGAAACATTGTTTCATCTTTCGTTTTAGAGGGTTCAAAGGGTTTAACGAGCGTTAACCACTCCTGGTCCTTCGTTTCAGTTTATTGGCGACAATTAATTTAAAACAATGGGACGATTTGCTTTCTCATGTGTTTGTTGTAAAAGGCGTGTAACCCGTCTGTCATTTTGCGCCCACTTGCCACGAAACGCTGATGTCCCTTTGCTTCTCTCACTCAATCAGCGCCTCCCTTGATCCGGACTCCATGCACATACATAACATATAAATCTATCCACCTCAAATAACGGGAATACGCCTGTGTACACCGGAAATAAATAAATACGCCTTTGTACAGCCAAGTGTAAATCGTTAGCCCGCCGGCTTTGTCAATTTTGTTAAATATTTAACCGAGTTTCACTAATCCTTTAATTTTAATCATCTACAGCGACAGAACCTTTAGCCAGCGGTTTAATATTAAGTTGTATAATTATGCGTGAAGTACTGTTTTATCCGTTAAAAGTTACGTTTTCAGTTTGCAATTGTAATGCAATCTCTAGTTTCGCTGAAACGATCAAACACAATATTTAACACAAACGTTTTAAAATACACAGAAAGATTCCTTTTTTAAGCCGTCTATTTGTAATCGTAATGCAATTTCCAGGAACTTTATGGGTCCCTTTACGCTTCTGGAGTTTTTGGATGATTAGTACTTACAATAGTCATATTGAAAAGTCTCAATCTGGCGGTATTGACGACGACTATGCTACCATCCAGTGAGAGGAAGTGTAAACTGTGCTGAGCTCTGCCATCCAGAAGTAGTGTGCATGTTTGTAAAGACATTGTTGTTGACAATCAAAGCAGCATTGTTACTGCTATAGTTAGACGGGTGTCAATCTGGGAATAGGGTGGCCGTCTGGGTCGGATGACTGTTTTATAACACTGCAACTCGTTTTTATTATTGTAGATTAGATCTTATAAAAAACAAAACTGGTAAAGGGACCGTCAAGTTCCGAATGGTTCGGACCTTCAAAGGAGTAATATCAACACACCAAAACATTCGCCAACTTAATCGCACCGAATAATAGTTCGAAGGTTAAATGAAAACTAGAACAATGCTACTTTCGGTAGCAATGTTCAAGTTTTTATTTAACGTCCAAAGTATTATTCGGTGCGATTACGTTGGCTAATGTTTTGGTGCGTTGATATCACTACTTTGAAGGGCTGAACCACTCTCAACTTGGTGGCCTCTTCATCAATTTTTGTCGTTGTTTATTTTACTATGATTTTACAGTTGGTTTATTTTTCGTGAATTGGACGTGAATACAATTTCTTTCGCAACGTTGTTTAAATTTATAGTGCTACACTAGTGTGTGTCTAGGCACACATGTCAATATACACGTAGTCATTGTCTGAACTGTGGCCGTCCAATGAGAGACGATGCCGACAATACTAACAATGGTTATAACAATATTTTCGTACTTACACGCCATCTCCGTTACACCCCTAGGCTCCAAACCATAAAAGGTACGCAGTTCGTATCGTACTGCAGCCATTCGTCCAATTTCATAGCTGGAAGCCTTCCCATTACCTCTGAATCGATGAATATCACCCTATGGAAATTAACATGGGGATGAGCGGATTAGAATTAGCTAGCTAGCTAGTAGCTAGATACACATTTTTAATGTTGTTGAGGGTCAGATAGCTGGCTTTCCTACACGAGTTAATTTTTGTCAGGTGGGTCATTGCTCTTGATTTCAACACAATTTAAGCGTTTGTACAGCATTATTATTTTTATCCAAGTACCTGAAATGTGCTCAACTCTGCTTCAGGATATTAGACACTGACGCTATGCCGTCGCGCTACAATGGTTTACAACCTCGGCAATTGAATTGATGTGATGTTTGTTGTGATGATTGTTGCCTAACTTGGCGCGGCACCGTGTCTCTAGATCATAATCAAACCATACCAAAACTCAAATCATATCAAAAACCGTCAAGTTCCGAATGGTTCGGCCTTTCAAAGGAGTGATATCAACACACAGCAAAACATTCGCTAAGTTAATCGCACTGACTAATAGTTCAAAGGTTAAATGAAACCTAGAGCCTTGCTACTGTCGGGATCAATGCGTTCAAATTTTCATTTAATGTTTAAAGTATTTTTTATTCGGTGCATTATCTTGGCGAATGTTTTGTTGTGTTGATATCACTGCTTTGAAAGGCGGAACCATTCTTTTTCTTTTTTTTATATGATATCACTTCTTTTTTAAATACACTAGCTCAACTAGCCTGCAGATGTGTGATAAAGTGCCACGTCAACAATAGCTTGAGTGGCCATTTTCATAATATTCTAATTTCTTACAAAGTTTGTGAGCGAACCCTTCTCAACTTTGTGGCCTCTTTACCAGTGTTTGGCTTTTATTTTGAAATTTTGTTTGTGTTTCGTGAATTGGACGCAGACACAATTTCTTTGGCAACATTGTTTAACGACACTCTAGCGTGTGCCTAGATACGTGTCATTGTCCGAACTTTAGCCGTCTAAGCAGGAGACGATGCTGGCAATACTAACAATGGTTATAACAATACTTTCGTAGTTACGCGCCCTCCCCTGCCATTCCATTTACACCCGCAGGCTATAAACCAGAAAAGGTTTGCAGTTCGTATCGTACTGCAGCCATTCGTCCAATTTCATATCTGGAAGCCTTCCCGCTATATCGGTATCAGTGAATACTCACTCTATGGGAATTAACATAGTCTGCTCATCCCCATGTTAATTCCCGTAGAGTGATTATTCACTACCGAGATAGCGGGAAGGCTTCCAGCTATGAAATTGGACGAATGACTGCAGTACGATACAAACTGCAAACCTTTTCTGGTTTATAACCTAGGGGTGTAAATGGAATGGCGGGGGAGGGCGCTTAAGTACGAAAGTATTGTTATAACCATTGTTAGTATTGTCAGCATCGTCTCTGCTTGGACGGCCAAAGTTCGGACGATGACAACTTGTGTACTGACGTGCGTATCTAGACACACGCTAGAAAGTGTCGTTAAACAATGTTGCCAAAGAAATTGTGTCTGACTCCAATTCACGAAACACAAACAAAATTTCAGCTTCAGTTTTTGGATTTAAACCCAATTAGCTGATATTCCTACACGAGTTAATTTTTGTCAGGTGGGTCATTGCTCTCCATTTCACCACAATTTAAGCTTTTGTTCCGCATTATTATTTTTCCCTAAGTACCTGTTAATGTGCCCAACTTTATGCTTCAGGATTTAGGACACTTACGCTTACGTTATGCCCTCCACAAATGAATTGATGTGATGTTTGTTACCCAACTTGGCGCGACACACTAGCGTGTGTCTAGATTTCGATCTCTCCACTAGGAATTTGTCTTCCCCAGTAGTTTTATTGTAAATCACCCCCATCACATTAACGTAAGTAGTTAGTAGGGTCTGTGGTTGCATCCACGTATTAAAATTCCATAATCTCCATGTTATATATTCCCTCATATTTTGTTTATCCATATCTCTAACACATGTAGTAGTATTTCTCTCCCACCCACCGGGACCCAAATGTGTCGTATTAGCGTGGCGGTAAGGTTTGCTGTTCTCTCGCACCTTCCAACCGCCGGGGCCGAGCGTACTGGAAAGATCTTATTCAGTCTTCGGAGAGGAAGAAAACGTGTAATGGAGTTGTAGGCGTTGAGGCCA
>JAHWFP010163075.1:23891-54892 GCA_023313725.1 Lithobius niger
AGTCATTAGGTAATTACGGTCAAGTCAGCAAGCAAGAGATGGCAACTAATCTTAATTCTTTCACCTGCAATCTTATTTCGTTTAACTCTGCTTCAAAAGCTAACCTCTCTTTTTCTTCATTTATAACCCCTTTTGCCTCCTCTACAGTTTCAATAGCTGCTTCAAGATCATCCACCAACAAAGTTCCTCCCCCCCAACTCACCTTTAAACATAGCCAGAATTTCACTTTTTCGCACAGGCGCATGCAACCCTAATTCCTCGCACACAGCTTTCAAATCAACCACAGTTTTATCACTAAGCAACTCCATTGTAAAATTACTTAATTACCTAAGTAACCAACAATCAAAAAAATAGCACCAACACGCACAACAGTTCCCGCAAGCTCTAAACAACACTTTTTTCCCAAACGCCCTAATACCAAGGTGTAAAAAAAGTTTGCCACAGCTCACCTGTTGCCGCGTTGTGGAGACGCTGCCAAGACGACTTCTACATCCAAACTGACGAACCGAGGCTTGCACTGACGATGACTTCAAACTCTATTTCGCTTCTTCCATTACCGGAATTCGCCGAAATCTCCCCTCTCACACGACGAAGTGCAGCATTACCGCCCACTCTCGCTGATCGGAATGTTCTCCGTCCCTCGTCCAGTCGCAATCTTGTCTGCCAGCTCAGCTTTTCCGTCCCTTGACTCGTCTTCTTGAACAGCAGGAAGCCTCTTTAATCTTCCTCCCACGCTGGTTGCCGCCAAAGTCGAAATTCTGCCATGGAAAGTGAACCCACTGAGTTGGAGAAGCTCACCACTACTATCTAAGTTGACATTACCGCCGACTTTCGATGCCGCTGTGTCCCTTTAACGTGAAAGTCCGGATGTAAGCCCAAACTGCTGGTATCTTCGACGTGTAAGCCCAGCTTGACCGCTGTCACCAATGTATTTACTTTACGCTTGATGCAGACGCAATTTGCTTCACCACTGCCAATGTAGACACAAAGGCAGCACCCTGACCGTTGAAACTCGAACAAATCGACATGAAATCCAGCTGCTTCCTCGACGTGAAAGTACGGCTACACCGCTGCCACCAATGTAATTTCAAGGGTTCACTGCAGACTTGTTAAATTCAAACTTCTTTACTTCTTCCTTAGACATAACGCAATTTACAAAAATAAACATTTAACAATCCGCACATGAATCGAGAAATTGTCCAACAAGACAGTTCGTGCATAGAGTTCTGTCCTTGTTGCGTTCTTGTTGGGAAAGACCTCTCTTCGCGCCAAACCATCTTCAATATAAGGGCTAGTTCTCGCTACAAAATATGGAAACAGTTTCGGTAAAAGGAACGCACGTGTCTCGCACGTGGAAATTGTAGCTAAAGGCCCGCATACCACACTTGGCAAATGTATCTTTGAAGCGTTCGAATAGAACGACGTAATTAGCCCTAATTATAGTCATTAGGTAATTACGGTCAAGTCAGCAAGCAAGAGATGGCAACTTTACATGTACACTTGTACCGCCATACAAAGCTTTGGGTTTTTAAGGTTTTTGTCAGGCCTCTTCTGGAATATGCAAGCCCGGTCTGGTCCCCGTCTTTGCTGAAGGACATTGATCAGGTTGAATCCGTACAACGATGCTTTACAAAGCGTCTCAAGGGTTTGGGGGATTTGCCCTACTCTGTGCGCTTAACCACGCTCCTCAATTTGAAAAACCAGATGATGCCAAAAAACACGTAATGTGCTAATAGCCCTCCTTGACCCCCTCCCCATCCCAAACAAATTATAATTTTTAACTTGTGAAGATCCAATTAGCGTTATTACCATGAGAATTTCCCTGACAGAAATTTGCTTACTTGATCGTCCAATCTTGACCGACTTACAGTGAGAATTTTCGTTTTCTTTTCACTAAATGAGGGCCATAGTCGGATTACACTGGGAAGACCCGGACTCATCGAAACCGAAACCGACAGCGGACCTCCTCCTTCAGTAATTATACAGAATGAAGCTTTTCTCAATGAGCGCGGACAAACAAACCACAGCTCTGTACAGTATACCTCACTTAGAGGATGCTACTTTGTTTTATGCCTTTATTAAGGAAATGACGTCAGCTTCGTTAATCGTCGGGTTTTTACGGAAACACCACAAAGCTGTTTCTCGGTTAAGATTAGTTTAATATGGCGTATCAACAAATAAAAATGACGTTAGGCCTAATACGAAATGCCAATGCCGAAGCGAATGAAATTACAGGTTGGTTAATGAAATGAGATGGTGGAATGGCGTCAGTTTCGTTAATCGTCGGGTGTTTGCGGAAGCACGAAGCTGCTTGTACTTTTCATTTGGCGTATCAACAACATAAATGAGGTTAGGCCTAATACGAAATGCCAATGCCGTAGCGAACGAAATTACAGGTTGATTGATGAAATGCGATGGTGGATGGTAACGCTACGCCAGATAAGAGTTAAAAATCGTCAACAAAACATAAAAGGTAAACATTATAAACAAAACTAAACACCGTAAATCAAAATTACTTCGTATGTCGAAATCGAGATCGTAAATCGAAACCGAATCCCTAACACGAAATTTCTTCAGAAAATCATTCAGGGAAAAGAAAAAAAATTCTCAATCGAATTCCACTCGTGCTTGTATTAAAAGTATAATTTGTTCGTTTTAGCACTCAACTCCTTTCCAACAAATTTCCTTCTCTCGACCTTCGGTCTCGGGAAATTAAATCTGAAAAGGAGTTTCGTGCTAAAACACACAAATTATCGCTTTCATAGAAGCACTTGTGGTATTATAGCCGACAATTGTCCAAGTGTTGGTTGAAGTAGGAAATAGATTTGTAGAAAGGGGGTGTTGGGTTTGTAGATCTATTCAGGATAAGCTGAAGAAGATTAATTGTGGAGAAAGTGTATTATTAACATGATTAAGAAAATGCATGCCAAATTAAATTAAAACTGTTAGAGAAAGGGAAACATACAGCATCTTCGAAAATTGAGTTGGGAGTTACGCAAGGCCCTCTTTCCGAACAGGAAATTTGTTCAGAGTTTAAAAAAGTTTAAATAAACAGGGTTCTTCTTTGGACTAAAAATACAAATGTTCGTGTAGGCGGAACTTTTTTTTATAATAATAGCTCCAGCTCCATTCCAGTGAACAAACTTCATTCACGAAAATAATGCCTTCTTTCATGAAATTGCATCACGTTTCGTTTAATCATCATGCTGCATGACATTTCTGTGATACAAGTCTCACAATCGATCAATATCATTCATGATTCATCAGATCCTGATGGTTTTTCTTTGAATATAAGCTATGACATTCATTACTCCAAGTCCTGATATGAGCAAATAATCATGAGTTCGTGATGTTTTCGTGAGAGTCACGAGTTTTCATGATTTATTGTGCAACAATCACGATGCTGGATCATGACAGATGCCAACATCATCATGATAATCATGATATAATCATTGTTTGTCGTGACCCTATCATGATGCTACATCATAAAAACATAACATAATCGTGACACTCATGATATAATCATGACATAATCCATTGTTTTTCATGACCCTTTCATGACAAATTTTTATAAGGGTACAAGCAGGGTACGGCATCTACGGAAGAAAACGTAAACTATTTATGACAGCAACAAGCCCGAACAGATACATAACATTGCGCACTTTGCAATTTGCTTGCGATAATCTCACGTCGTGCGTAGCATGGGCTTTAGCTAGTTCTCATACACATTTTAACTGAATAAAATAGACTTTAAGGTTGACGTTAAATCTTGGCGGCCAACACACTAGTGTGTTGTCTAATAACTGGAACACAGGGCAGAAATCACATAAGTGAAGTAGTTACGAAAAATAGTCTGAATTAAATTTAATAACGCAACAGAAAGGACATCTATTGTAACGTCTCTCGCTCTGCCGAGTAACTAATCTTCGTACTCAATCTACATAATAATTCTGGAGGCCGGCTAAAAGGAAGGCTAAAGGAAAAGCTAAAAGAAAAACCAGAAGGACAACAATCACTTCTCATGACCGGGTGCGGTTAACGTTCGCTAAAAACCCTTTGACCCTTTGAAATTGGCAGCTGGAAACGATTCGCACATGAAGGCGTTCACACCTCAGCTCCGGGCAAACGGGACAAGACGCATGACGTCTGATGCAAAATGGAATTTAGTTCGCCATGAATGTACACCCACTGGGGACACACCACACAAAAGGTGATAAAAGGTTAACGTTAGGCGGGCGAAAATGGGAGTTGGGAGTGGGAGTGAGAGTGGGAGTGGGGAAAGAGGAGTAGGGAGTGGGAGTGGGGAATTAGCGTTTCTAAGCCAGTGTCCAAGGTTGGCGGGACGGGGGGAGGGGAGCCGGGAACACGGTCTGTAAATTTAATTTACGACCGGCCCCGTGCGTAGCACGGGCTTCCGCTAGTTATATATGTAGTTAGAAGTTTACTAATTCTTTTACATAAATTGGAGCTGAGGCAAACTTGCGACGTCAAACGATGGTGTTTTGAGCGACGTTCGTTGTGCTAGGCAAAACACTAAGACGAGCGAGGGGTTTTCTAGATGGCGTTGAAATCACTCTCTCTGAAGTATTTTGAAACTTATTTACGTAGAAAAAGTGAACGTAATAGTCGACAGTTTTGCATTTATCGTTTTATTCGTAAGAAGTTTATTATCCATTTCCGCTTCACCGATGACTCACACACGTCTGGTTATTTTATACTATCTTTACATTTAGTTGCTTTTGTATGAATCATGAAAAACTGTGTAGGCTACAGATAATAAAAGAACTGCTCGCTGAAGGAGTGAAATCCGTATAAAAAGAAGAGCTCGTAGTTAGACTGAGCATTACGCAAAAACGAAGTAGCAGACGATAAGAAACAAACAGTAGACAGAAGAACACCACCTAAGAGGTAAGACATTGGTAGCTTCTTAATTAACCCTGCAAATGTAAAACAGTAACGGTGGGGATTTCCAGTTGAGGTCTAAACATGACCGGGCGTAATGTAAGCTCCGGCCTAGCTAGACCTCGACCTCAGGACTAAGCTTCGGACTAACGTTACTGGTGATTTCAATGCTAGTCTAAGTTGGGGACTTACTAGTACAGTATTATACTAGCTAGACTCCGACCTTTGGCCTAAAGGAGTACTGGGTAATCTTGGCGATTTCCATGTTGAGGTCTAGCTAGTACAGTACTCTGATTGGTTAATACCCTTCCTGTGACGTCATATCACCTGTAAACAGTATCAACGCGTTTGGCTTCTCCAAGATACGTCGAGATTCGTGTATCAAATTGTTTTCAAGCAAATTTCGGTGATTTTTCTTATTCGTTTTTCAGGATAGCAGGTTTCGTAAAAACTTAATTGTCAGCTGAATCATTTTTAAAAACATTTTTTTTCTAAATTTATCCGATTTCAGTTTAAAATTACATAAACAGGCCCGTAGCTAGCCATTGACCATTGGGGGTTGGGTTAAGGATATATTTTGGACGTCTAGGCAATATAATGAATGCCAATGAACTGCTGTGTGCAAGCATGGCAGTAGGGTAGAAATTTTTTTCAAATGGACTGTCAAAAGCTGAAAAATAGTGAAATATCTTGTTCAGTTTTATCCCAAATGACCTAAAGGGTATTACTGCAAAAAACTTGCACATTTTAAAGCAACAACATGCTCCAGTTTTTCAAAAATGAAGAAAGATGGAAAAATATGGCGAAATCTTTCACTCAGTTTTGCCCAAAACAATTTGTGGTATTATTGAAGAAAAGCTTTTAAATACAATACAAAATTGACATGCACCATTTCCATTTTTTCTCCCTTGATTCACGGATTATAGGTAATTTTTGCCCTCATTTAGTGACCTTTGGGTCGCTTTTATCCTTTAATTTGAGATCTTATGGACTCCTATTGTCAAATGGTACCTTCGAATTTTTTTTGGAATTCTTAACAAGTTTGTTGTATAAAAAATGGAATTGTTTCTACATTAATACAAAAGGATCTTCAAAGCGTAGTAGCGATATGTTAACAGAAAAAGACTACAGAAAATCAAATAGCCAACTCAATTTTCAACTCAGTTTTTAATTTTGCCAGCTATACCCGATTTTCCTGAAGTACGGATTTAGTTCACGTTCTGTTTTAACTAAAACAATGGCAGAATGGGCTAGCAGACAAACTAGTGCATAAAATTTGTGAGTTTTCATGACGGCGAAAACTTGGCAGAAATCGTTACTAAGTTTTGTTTTATGCACTTTTATTATTTTGTTAACGTTTCTGTCATACTTGAAAAAGTTTTTAAATCCTGGCAGTGATGTTGTGTTTTGGAATATTAATATATCAGTAACTCCCCCCCCCCCCCTCCGAAATATCAGTTTGGAGTTACTCCTTACTGAACCGGCTTCTGGGCACTATTTAACAAAGAAAGGCTACATGAATTAAAATAGCCAACTCAATTTTTAGTTTTGCCAACTGTGTATGATTTTCGCGAAGTTAATTCTTATCAAGACGTTAAACTTAGCCGAGATACAGTGTAAATCATATTTTATTTTTAGTTTCTACATTATCTATGATATTTTAAACCATGGTGGTGCCGAGCTACAGGCAAACAAAACGGCTCTTTTCCCGCTAGGCACAGCCTATCCTGAGTTCGTATACTGGTCTGGTAGCAGGGCCAAAAACCTGGAAGTAAGGTCCGCCCAATGTTTTATGGTGTTTTGTGTTTCTTCAAGGCATACTTAATGAAATTTAAATAATCAAGATGGCGGCCAAGATGACTAAAAAATCATATATCGGCCATATCTTTACTTATAGAACAGACAGGATAATCGTTTTGGTGTCTAATACCATGTTTGCAGGGTCAAGTAATACTAATAACGGATTGACTTGTTGATAAAATATACGCCTTTTGTTTTAGGGGCTGGTATCGCAGTCACCGTTCGATTTTTCGCTCATTTTCAACTTTCAACTATTCTGACGTTTCTAATTTAGGTGTACGACTCCAATTCGACTCATTCGAAGAAAGGCATCCGACCTTTTTAAAGTTGAAAGTTGAAAGTTGACAATGAGCGAAAAGTCGAACGGTGACTGTGATACCAGCCCCTAAAAAAGGATGGATATTTTTTCAACAAGATAATCAGTTATTAGTATTTCCTGACCCTGAAAACATAGTATTAGACGCCAAAATGATTATCCTGTCTGTTCTATAAGCAAAGATATTGCCGATATATGATTTTTCCGCCATCTTGGCCGCCATCTTGATATTTAAATCTGCCCAAGGGTGACAAAGTGGCACCATGCAGAATTTCATTAAGTATTTCTTGAAGAAACACAAGACACCATAAAACATTGGGCGGACCTTACGTCCAGGTTTAGGTTAAAAGTGCCATTTGGCAAACAGACTATACTTCTTAACAGTCGCGTGGATGGAGGAGAGCTGCAGAGAAGCGATTAGAAACGGTCAAGGGCAGCGTTTCAGTTACTCGCACGCTAAACAAAAGTGTTACGAAAGCTAATAAGAAAAAAGCATCTGAAACGTTACTTTCAAACTGACCGAAGCATGATAATGATTAACCAGTATTTATGGAAATGGGACTTGGCAATAAAATTTAATCCGACCTAGGCAACTCGACGACTCGAATTTTCCAACTATATTGTACGTCTTCTTGGACGGTTGGGGGAAGAGGGTAGGTTCCCTCCCCCATCCCAGTGGTTGCTATGGCCCCGGTACAAATTAGTTATGTTAATCAGTTAAAACATGTCAATGTACGTGGTCACTTCGAAAACCTAAACCAATTCATATTTACGAACTGAAAATTATGTGTCCCTATTGGAGAAAGGTTAAATTATCATCTCCTACTGACCTGACGACAACCTTTAACCAGAATGACACTTGAGTTGATCTGGTGGAGAAATGTACCCCTGCAACCACGCTTCATACCAACACTCACGTCGTGCAGTGAAGCATCGCGTTCGAAAGAGGTGCTGAAACCTCTACTTAGACCATGGTGTGCCTGGGTCTAAATTTTATCCTTAGTCCCAGGCCTAACATGATCACGGTGGGGATTTCCAGTTGAGGTATACAGTTAATCTTGGGCATAAGTTTTGTATCACGAATATCCGGCGATTTCCAATGCGAACTAAGTTGAGGGCTAAGGAATGTAGAGCCCCTAAGCTGCAGCCTTACTTAATACGAAGCAGTTAGTCCCAAGCTGAAAAAATCAGTGATTTCCAATCAGGTTTAGCGTTAATCCTCGGGTTAATGACCATGTTAGGCCTGGGACTAAGGATAAAATGTAGACCCAGGCACACCATGGTCTACGTTGAGGTTTTCGAAAGCGATGCTTCACTGCACGACGTGAGTGTTGGTATGAAGTGTGATTTCAGGGGTACATTTCCCCACCACATCAACACAAGTGTCTCTCTGGTTAAAGGTTGTCGTCAGGTCAGTACGAGATGATAATTTTCTCTTTCTCCAATAGGGATACATAATTTTCAGTTCGCAATTGTGAATTGGTTTAGGGTTTCGAAGTATTAACATATTAACATAACTAATTTGTACCGGGGCCATAGCAACCCCGGAGATGGGGGGAACATGGAAATCGCCAAGATTACCCAGTACTACTTTAGGCCAAAGGTCGGGATCTAGCTAGTACTGTACTAGTAAGTCCCCAACTAAGACTAGCTTTGAAATCACCAGTAACGTTAGTCCGAAGCTTAGTCCTGAGGTCGAGGTCTAGCTGGCCCGGGCTTACATTACGCCCGGCCGTGTTTAGACCTCAACTGGAAATCCCCACCGTCAGTAACCCGAGGATTATCGCTAAACCTGATTGGAAATCACCGATTTTTTCAGCTTGAGACTAACTGCTCCGTATTAAGTTAGGCTGCAGCTTAGGGGCTCTACATTTCTTAGCCCTCAATTTAATTCGCATTGGAAATCGCCGGATATTGCTGATACCAAACTTACGCCCAAGATTAACTGTAGACCTCATCTGGAAATTCCCCACCGTGTTGGTCTAGGTAGCAGTCTTGTGGGTTACCGACAAACACGTTTTGGCATAAAAAAGTAATCTAAAAATGGGTTACTTTGCGTTTTGATCACCCAACCTACATTTCTGCTTGTCTCTCCAGTTATCTGCTGACTTCCGTGCGCATAAACAACTGGAAGTCCCGTTTTAATTTCTTGTTCAATGCTGTATCCAACCAGTAAAAATACTACGATACGGTAGGTGGGACCGAGGTGGTTATCCAACAGAGGGTTTAATATATGTTTGAGTTAGGCTATAATGAAATAGGATGATTATTATTGAGTTGTTAAACTTAGATAAACTTCGAAAAGCGTAAAATGTAGAACGATCTATGACAGAGGTTCTCAACCTTTTGTACAGCATTCCTCACCATCGGAACTAGCATGCAATCCCCCCCCCCCCCATTGCTGCGTAATATTATGTAAAAAAAAAACGAATGATGATAGTACTGTAAATCGCCTATTAATAACCCTAACAAAAGCTACGGCCCCGCCCCCTGAAATGCTCTAAGGTCAGAAATCGTGAAATTATTGAAGCTTACCTATAGTCCCCCTGTAACTATGTTATTCACGATTTCTGACCTCAAAGCATTTTACATCGTAATTTTTTCTGCTAGAAATTGACTAAAAACTTCATACATTCAAGGAAACCAATGTTTCATCTCCTTAAATCGTAATTTTCTGCACCAAAGTTAACTAAAAGCTTCATGAATAAAGCAAACGAAATAAACTAGTATACTAATAATCGAATTAATTTTTAACACCCCATGGTCGTTTCATAGGCGAATTACGGTAATAAAACCGTAATTACTGCAGAACTTTGGTCTCACAGTACAACTTCTTTTGCGATACATAATATTTTAAAAAAAGTTCACCACTGATCTTTATACACATACGGCACCTCCGCGCGCCTCACCGGTTGGGAAATGCTAATCTATGACATGGTTACTCTTAGTGAGATTGGTTGGTTGACCTTGGCTATTGAGTTACTAGTTTGTATCCCGTCTAAAGACCGGTAAATTTATTTTATAATATCACTAAAATGACGTTGCCATTTTTTTGTTGTTCTTCACTTGCTATCAGCTCCTCCCCTCCCCCAAGTCCCCTCCACATTCTAACACTTAAAAAGTTACTTAGCTCCTTTTTTGTTTTCTGGTCTTCAGTTACTGCAATAAAGACCTTTAAATACAACGTTACTAATCCATTTATTCTTCCTCCATCTCCCCCTCCCCCAAACGTTTATGAGAGAGATGCCTCAACTACGTCAACCCCCACGTTTCCATGCCTGCTTCATCTACCTCCCAAATCGCCGATCTTGCGAATTATTTTTCCTTTTCTCAGAATCCGCTGTTTTGGGTTTGAAAACGTGATGCAATATCTACCCGGAGAATTTAGTTTGTATGCCAACAAATTTCCCCCTCCCCCATATTCAAATAACTTTCTAAAATTACTCCCTTTAGTTTTTTTGGTCTTCACTAACGATAAAAGCTGTACCTACCACGACGTCGTCGAATTGTCTCTCAACCATCGCTCCCCCTCCCCCCCCCCCACCTTCCCCAAAAGTGAAGCAACACCAGTTCTCTTCCTGCTACATCGCTTATTTTCAAACGTTTCTTTTCCCCTTTTACCACAATGTATTTCTTCTTACATCCTACCCTCCTCTTCCCCCAACTCCCACCAAAAGAAGCATACGTAGATTCTTTCTGATCCTACCCCCCCCCCCCCTCGACCAGCGTGATTCACTTCTCTCATGGCGTCCAGGGAGCGTTACACACCCAGCCAGTCGCTTTGCCTTTTATTATACAGTATTTTCCACGATTGGGTAAAGTGACAGAATTTGTGATCACCCTTGAAGCTTACAATATCCGGCCGAAGTATACTAAACCGTTTAAACATTTTCATACGTCGAGTAAACGTCTGAAATTCAGTATTCTGTTAGGCTATATGATATAATTATGATTTCTGTTATGCACTATGATGACACAGTGAGCCAGTAATGGTCACTGATTGGAATGACCTATTCATACCTTGTGACCTACCCAAATCCACTGTGCGTTTTGTTTCTACGATAATTTGTATTAAAGGGATATACCTCGCAGTGCCATTTTTCTCGATCCTCCACATCACGTACGGCCCCAAATGTCTATTTCCTTACCGTTAGTCTTTCCCTTGCTAAAAATCCTTTTCAAAATGTGGCGTCTAGGAGATTTTCTGTTGAATATAATGGAACTTTATTTACTAATGACCCGTCAGTAAATCATGCATTGCGCACGTACAATAATCATGACGTTTCATCTCTGTAGTACATCTACTAATTTTCTAATAATTACCGTGAGATCTAAAATCTAATAGAATAATGCGGTAAAAATTAAAATAAATTATTCCAATAGATCGCCGAAGCAAAATTATAAGACACTAGCCTAGAAAATTATAAATTGTGATTTTAAAATAAGAGAATCATTCCGGTTTGTGACGACACAATCAATGGGTTCACGCTGGCTGGACTATTATACGCAATGCCAATTGAGACAGTAGCTAAGTTTTCATTGCGAGCAACGAAGCTACTGTCTCAGTTAACCTTAGCTGTGGTAAATACGCGGATGTGATCGTCGCGTGGGTGTTGTGAGGCAGGCGGAAGGTTATAAGGCAGGCGCTATGTTGCTTTAAATAAGTAAATATGTAAATAAATTGTGCATATGCACTAGGATGGTGAAGGGTCAATTTGACCGGTAACACACACCCGAAGCTAAAAGTAAAAATTTATAAGTTTAAATTAGGCATTTTCGCACACTGAAAGGAAAGCAAGAAGCACTACAATCATTCTGGCATACATCCACAGATCACACTTCTAGATCTGCCTCCTAAAGACAGCTAAAGACCCAGCCTGGACAATATTCAACTTGTCTCAAATAGGCCCCAAAATATTAAGCAGCTGACCATGCAGCACAAAAATGTAAACAATAACAAAGCAGACCGCGCACTTTCCACACGCAATTCTGTTTACAGAATACTCTGTACGGAACCCACTTGCACAGCTACATATGTAGGACAATCCCTACAAAAATTGAACGAACGCATGGCATCCCACAAATCTAACTTTACAAATCAATTATTCATTAGTGCTACATTGCCTTTCAACAGGCACGTCACCTATAATAAATTCGCAACAGGACATATCCTGGGGGCAAGGTGGCCTGATGGTTAGCATGACCGTCTCCAGTGCCAGATGCCCCGGGCTCGAATCCGGCCTCAGCCACCCCTGGTATTTTCGGGCAGATAGAAGGGCCCTGTGATGTCTCGTGATCATGTCGATTGTGACATGTAAAAAGAACCTAGGATGTCCGATAGGATTTCCCTAGCAAAATTGACCCTCTCTCCTTCTGGCACCATGGCTAAAGCTGAATGTGCGTCAAAAAGCTACAGGCCACATCCCCGCCTTGGACGGTAATCGGAAAAAATATCCCTGGAAAAAAAATCCCCAGGAAAAAACCACTATTCACTTTTAGCCTTTTTTTTTTTTTTATCACCTGCCAAATACATGGAACATGCACAATACAATGCTTGCTTATCAACAACTCTCAAATAATCAGAGTGAAGGATGGAACAACACTGAAATTCCCGCATTTAGTCGGATAATAGTGTATATAATTTTGAGACCTTACAGACTCAAAATTGAGCGGCTGACATGACTGAATGACTTGTTTAGTTACTTTGGTGCGGGCTTCGAGAGGACAGTTGAATTATTGTTTCCAAATTGTTTTCCTCAATTGTTCACCGTGGTTACTACGACTGCCTGCAACAATGAAGAATCAACTACGAGCTGACGTACTAAATCTAGACACAGTCTAGTGTTTTGCCATCACTTAATAGACGTTTGCCAGGGCATGGACGGAGCATGAACATAAATATGCAATACTATTGCTCCTTTTTTTTACAAATAAAATTACGCGAACAATGGCCATACACAATCACATACTAAACCAGGCCATACCAATGACAATAAAAAGGAAGCGAAAACGCCAGCAAATTAACTGCACACAAAAAAAGGCTTCACCATTCATTTCTGTGCTTTCGCAGCTGTGAGTTCCATAAGGATATGAGCTCTAATGCTTTTTTTCTATTGTCGACTTAAGGCACTTTACCAGCAAAAAGTTACTGGGGACAACGACGTTACCACCTTTCTGAGGGGGATATGCCACAATATTCGAAGAAATGCTGCTAATACTTAAACTGGAAAAGCAAAAGTGATTGTGAAGGATTTTTAATTCATCTTGTTAACAAAAAATTATTAAGATAAAAGTGAATAGGGTTTTTTTTTCAAGGGGATTTTTTTTATGGGATATTATTTCCGATGGATATTATTTCCGAGGGATATTTTTTCAGGGGATGTTTTTTCTGTGGATATTTCTTCTTCTGGGATATTTTTTTCCGGGATTCCCTTGGACAAGGTCCAAATGCTTGTAATCCGTACGTATAAACCCCCAGTCCACAATCACTTAGTGCCAGACAATAAATAATGTCTTAAAGAATATTTTAAGATAAAAAATCTTATTTCGAGGCAGACAGAGCAATCCCCATAACCACGACCGTTATGGAACCATGTGATCCGATTTGCATAAACTTTGACTTGCAAATGGATTTCCAAAGAGCAGGTCGGGTTGTGCATTTCGGCTACCGATTTCTGCCTCTTTTGTGAGGAGATACAGTGGTTTTCGGCTTTTTACTCTTTTAAATTGTTGTGTGGTGCATTTTTTTGGTAAATTTTGACGAGCCTTACGTCAGCCGAAGCAATTAATGCTTGTATGGCTGAACCGGCTCAATTTTGAACATTACCAGATATTTTTTTAGAGAAGAAGAAATCTGATAAAGGGAGGCGCCAGCCCAGGGATTCGACCCGGGAAACCTCCGATCATCGTCGGGGCCGAAAGATTGTCCAGAATTAGCCAGAATACATCCCATAGCCGCTGAAGGAGCATGGTAGCCTCTCACGCTACCCTGGCCAGCAGTCCTGGCGGGGACTTTGCCAAGGTCCCCTTTCCAGGGGTTCGACCAGATCCGCAAACCTCCAGCAACCAGGCTGAGCTCTCTCACAGCTCAGCCACGATGACCATTTAAACATATAGATGAGTTAGTGGCCTTGCCATGTTTAAAAAATTTTAATTCATAAACCGGATGCCGAAAATTGCTCATTTTCGAAACGTTGTTCGTCTTTTTATTTTGTATCACTGCTTGGTTTTAGTCTTCTGTACAGCCGTACCGGCTGAGAAGACTATTGCAACGACTTTGTCCGTCCGTCCGTCGCTTTTTTCAACTTCACAACGGTACCAGAAATTGACGACCACTGTTTACAACGTTCGATTCAGTGTCAAAAGTTAGTTAAATAACATGGCAAATTAACACATCGTTGCCTCCTTATAGCTAATAGACTTCTTCAACGTAACTAAATTAAATAATAACATTTCATCGTCGAATTGAAACCCTAAAGATTTGTGTTAACGCAGCCGTAAAAACAAAAACATTTTAGCTTCGTTTAAAAGAGTCTTGTCGCATTGTTGCATGAATGAATAGGCTTACGGTCGAACCAAATTCTCCATTAGGCCTATCTGCTACTTACGAAACTAAAACTGCCGTTAAAAAAATTAGGCCTAAAACATGAAAATTATATCTAAAATCACGTTACCATGGCAACGTCAATAGTTGCTACGAGTCGCTGCTGCAGCGTTTCTCCTGTCCCTTCCCTACTACCACTGATCTATTATTATAGGCTACGTTGCGCATTACGTTATAACACTGTAACTGTGTGCTCGGAGGCATACCGTGTTGCAAAAATGAACAGGCTTACTGTATACAATCCATATCTCGTAGTTAGTTGCTACTTACGAAATAAAAGTTGTAAATTAGGTCTAAACGCTGACAATTATGCCTAAAACGTAAAATAAGCTTAAAAGCTAACACATTTGTAACGGGCAATTCTGATGGTTACTGTTTTCAGATTATATAATATAGATAGCTGTTGCAGTGCATGATAGAGGTGTGCGCCTCAACATTGGAAGTGGAGGAACTGTACAGAAGATCAATGCGACTAGATAGTCGCTGTAGCCCCTTGTTTCTTTAATAATCTGTTTCTGTTGCTTTTTTACTCCTTCGAGCTTAAAAGATTTCAGCCTTCTGGTGAAAAATTCCCCAATTTGTAGAAATCCTTTGCAAATCATTGGAATCGGGTTGAGTTGGGTCCAGTAAGAAAGAAAAGTTCAACATTAAATTGAGGGAACGTGTCATTTATGGGGAAAAAGTGCCCCCAATAAAGTTGATTTGTATTACGGGCTAGCTAGCTACTACTATAGCTAAGGACACAGCACCAATGTTAATTCTCAAAGGGGACTAAGGAGACGTCTATAGCTTGTCAGGGAAAGTTGGCAAAACTAAATTCTGGCACGCAGGTGTCAAAATACACACAGGCGCACACAGGTGCCAGTTGTACAGGGAAGTGCCTCTTTCGGAAATGGGGGTTGCAGCTAGACGCATGAGGCCCTGAAGTGATGTGTAAGTGCAACGTTATTGTTGTAACCGTTGTTTGTATTGTCATCCAACAGTGGATTATTATTGAAGTGTTGTACGCTTATCGTTTCAGTACTTAATTGTCAGAATACATTGTTGTTGCAAACGACCATTTAGGTTACAGCTCTTTAAATAAATTGAATTGAATTGAATTGGCAGGGTGTGTAAACATCAACATGCATAAACATGATGTTTACTTGGAGGCAGCCATCTTGAATGACGTCATTTCCGGTGTGTCTACTTGTAGGTGTTTACTGTAGGTGTTTACTGGGAGAGCAGACATCTTGGATGGTGTCTCTGCC
The DNA here is from genome assembly GCA_023313725.1 of Lithobius niger. NCBI lineage: Eukaryota > Metazoa > Arthropoda > Chilopoda > Lithobiomorpha > Lithobiidae > Lithobius > Lithobius niger. Next base: position 39,763 of record JAHWFP010163075.1, read on the forward strand.
AATCTCGCCTTTTAAACTTAAATAAGCTGGTTGAAGACAACATACGGTACCACCAACATACGGTTTGATTAAATGCTCAAAATTTTCGTTATCTTAAAAGTTTTCGAAAGTGAAAGCTAGTCTTAAAGCCACCGAAACGGTGGTCGTACTAAAAAAAAGGTATTGGCCCAAATTAGGCTTTGTGTATGCAGGTTGGCGAGGCCAGTGAAAAAGCTATCGTATAAAAAACGACATAGAAAACATGTCAAACATTAGGTTCCACCCGAAATAAGCCCCAAAATTTGAGGGACTTATTCCGATTGGCTGTTGCAATTCATGGTGCTTATTCCTTATACATATAACCTAATCCTTTTCGAAGTAATTACCTGCGGTACTAGACCCGTGTGGGAGGTCTTCTAGGTTGTAACAGAAGTAAAATCGTCAGTGTTGACGTACGGATTAAGTGTCACGCGGATTTTTTTTTATGCAAATGGTTGCCAATCTAATACAGTGGGCATTAATAATAATAATAATAATAATATAATAAATTTATTTGCGCATAAGCAAAAACGGGGTCCAATAGGGTAAGCCACTTACATGGTCCGAATTTTACACAAAAGTTACTACACATTTTAGATTTTATCATTACATACAATTTTCAATTTAAAAACACTTTACAGCTAAAAAAAATAAGTTAAAATAACTTAAATAGCTCAAAAATAATTTTAAAATAACTTGACATTATATAATTACTGGCTGATACCATCATAGGACTGACTAATTTATACTAAAATAACCATCTTTGTAACAATGTATTCAGACATACCTTTTGTAAGCAATTGTTCAACTGCAACGGTGTTGGGTTCAACAATCGCCTTAGGTAGGAGATTCCAACAATTCACAACTCTGGTACTAAAGAAAAATTTCCTAGTATCAGTCCTGAATCTGTCAGCAATCAGTTTCCGGGAGTGTCCCCTCGTACGGTCTCCAGAACGGTGCTGAAAGAAAATAGTGTAAACGACCCCCAAGTGTCCACGGACCAACTGCATGTAGGTCAAATTTAAGTCGGCTCTTCTAAGTCTCAACGTATGGTATGTGAGAAAAACCTTTTAATGTTTTTTGTAAATCTACGTTGGACTGATTCTAAGAGGTCTATATCTTTTAGAAGGTGTGGGGGACCAGACCGGACTGGCACATTCAAGCATTGGACGCACATACACCTTAAACGCCCAAATTAAGGTTTTTGGGTCACCAGAGCGAACAAATTTTCGAATGACAGCGGCCCTTTGGCGTGCTGATTTTACAATCATATTACGATGATCACTAAAAGTAAGGTCCTTTGATACCCAAACGCCCAAATCTTTCACAATTTCCACACAAGTACATGAGACTTGTATTATGTGGTCATCAATCTTTTTGAATACATTTCCTAGTGGGATATGCAAGGATAAAGGCGAGTCTGACATTTGTCCTCGTTAAACACTGTTTCATTGGCCAATATTTTCGAAAACGATCATTTTCGTTATTAAGTAGTTAAAAAAAAGAGAATATTATGAACTTTAACAAATAACCAAAAGCAGGAAACTCACAAAATAGCAAAAGAACAAGCCACACCTAGCGTCACGGCAACACGTTCAGAACAGACCGCCTTTGCCGGGGAGATAATTCATGGTTCCCCAGTACTACGAAAATTACATCCCTCAGCGTGCTTTGCTATCTTATGCTTTAATAATCTTTTACGACAATTTTGTCCAATGAATCAAAGTTTATCAGGAATGAAAGGTCGGGTTCACCTATCGTAGTAATTCCTGACCCGGTGAAATTTTCTTCATATTGCCAGTTATGACTTCTTCCATGCGATTATTATTACATGTGACTTTGAAGAATCTGCAACTGCCACTGTTTCTAATTCAAATTTGTTCGTTTGTTTTCTTCCAGTGAGAATGACTTTTCGCAGTCTGTTATTCATCGTTTTGACCGTTCTCCTGGTGGCTGTTTTTGAGGCAACAGCCGAAAGAGATTGTAGCCATGTTTGCTATGGAATCAACCCATATTCCAACCCTGCCTGCGTTGCTTGCACGGGCTACCAGTTCTGAAAACGTCGACATTCCAATAACTTCGTGTGACTAATGCCTAGCAAGTCGCAAGTTGCAAACCCGTTGAAATGAATTTGAGACTTATTAAATATGCGTGAAAGTTTAATTTTCAAGAATACACATTTACTGAAAAAATGTTTGAAAACAGCCTAAACAAAATTGTAAATTGTACTGCCTGAGGCTGCAAAGCTTTAATCATTACAACCGAACCACTTACATATATACGACCACAAGTCCTGTAAGATAACCAAAATTTCAAAATTCCATCAAGTTGGTCGTTATTAACCAATTTTGATCCGGCTTCCGTTGAATGCAGCTGATGGTTAATGAATGTTGTACGACAAATAAAATTGCTTTAAAGTTTCAGATTCCATCTGCATTGATTAAAAATACCTTTTTCCCAGCCAATGCACTCTATAGGAGTGATACCAAAAGTGAAATTGTATGATATAGACGATACACACTTATACAAAAAGATTCAAAGACTGAATACTGCATGAAATTTCACACTTACGTTAGTAAACTTATATACAGCATAATTCGTAACACGTGCATGTTCGCTGGGATCTATCAATAAACTATGTGGTTGCTAGAATCAAATGTTCATATCATCAAATAATTGTTTACTTTTCGTCTATTCTGAAATATCTACTAATTAAAAAGAAAAACATTTACAGAATTTCAATTGTTTGGCAAGCTTGAAATCAGATGTAAAAAGTAAAAGATATAGCCTATTTTTACTGTAAGCTTTTTCAAAACCCAAAACATCCTCGTAAGCACAATATTTTCCAGAGTAATATGCTGAACCCTAAATGCACGTCCGCCGAGAGCAGACAATGTGTCAGCATGTACTAGCAAGATTGTGATATACCACCGAAAGGGACAGTAAATACATATGCAAACCTATTTACGTTGCTTTTTGGACTTATATGTCAGACAGTCTGAGCGGGGAATCGCTGAGCCATACTAACACGGCCAAAAGGAAACTTTCATAATCAGCTTCAACACGTGTATATATACATATAAACATACACTTTCCAGTCGCCATTGAAGAGACGCTTATTTGCCACGCCACACTCCAAGTGAAACGAATGGAACACACAAATCAAGAGTGAAGTAAGTATTAAACATGCCAGAAAGCCGACGGCTTAACGAGATACAGATGCAAACTTATTTACGTTGCCTTTTGGACTTATATGTCAGACTGCCTGAGCGGGAAATCGAACCCACGACCGTTGGAACCAAAGGCTGAGGTCTTACTGCTGAGCCATACTAACACGACCAAAAGGAAAAGTTTATAAGCAGCTTCTAACACGTGCATATATACATATAAACATACACTTTCCAATCGCCACTGGAGGGACGCTTATTTGCCGCGCCATCCTCCAAGTGAAACGAATGGAACACACGAATCCAAGAAGTGGAAACGTAGCACAGGCGAAAATGTAAAAAAAACTTATATTTCGGTGTCAATAAAATTAACGGGCGACACCATCATCAGAGAAATATAAGAATAAAACACACCTTACATTACTAATTAATGGGCGTCCACCATGCAGGCGTCACTGGTGAACAGGCTTAGGGACGTGCGTGTGGGATGCGGTGAGCATGGAGAATGGAGAACGGGGCGCCTGTCCCTAAGCCTGTCCCTAAGCCTGTCCCTAAGCTTGTCCCTAAGCCTGTTCACCGATGACGCCTGCATGGTGGACGCCCTTTGATTAGTAATGTAAGGTGTTTTTTATACTTTTATTTCTCTGATGATGGTGTCGCCCGTTAATTTTATTGACACCGAAATATAAGCTTTTTATTACCATTTTCGCCTGTGCTACTGGCTTCGCTTCCACTTCTTACATTAGTGCACATACCACTTTCGTAACACGAATCAAACGTGAATCAAGGATTAAACACGACGGAAAGCCGACGGCTCAACAAGAGTCAAATAAATACAGATGCAAACCTATTTACGTTGCCTTTTGGACTTATACAGGGTGGTCAAAAAAGTACTAAAAGAGGTAGGCCTAGAAAGTGTATAGGCCTATAAAGTACATAAGCCTGTAAATTTTGTTTTGAGTAAGCATGGAAGTACGCATTAGGCCAAGGTGAATGGTTATACTCCAATAATTTCATTCCACATTACTTTCCTTCCACGTACATTCGTTCCAAGTAATTCGGTAAATCCGTTCGGTAAACTCGTTCCAGTGCATATCAAGTTTACAAGCTGTTGGGAAGTTTGCCAGTGTAATGCCTACCGTGTACACGATTCATGAAGGGAATGAGTTGGTTTTGCTTTGTGGCATGATATGTAGCAATGCCCAAAACCTTCAACAGGTTACAGACCAATTCCATATCCTGCACCCACACACCCCTGGTGAGTCTTATAATTATGGTGGCGTGCTAATCACTATGAAAGCATACCTCGTCTATGCCTAGTTATATTTGCTGTTCATAGGTTGTATAGCCCACCTTTCAGATGGAGCTACCTGTCGTGAATAAAGTCTATAAAAAACAGTATTGGTAGTATGTCAATGCTTTTCATTGTGTCACTCTACTCCTGGCTGTGTAATGAACCACACGCACTGGTAGTATAGCTGTATAGTTAGACATTGCAAATGGCGACGAGCGATGTAAAGTAGTTTATTAATTTAGACTATGGCCAAATTCTTTTTCCAAATCATACATATAATATGCCAGCAACACCGGACGCGAGCGATGCGACGTCAGCAACAGCACCAACAGGCAAGAACTACACAACCACGCAACGCCTACGTCACGACTCGCCGAGATGAGCAGCGCCAGTAGTCCCATCTGCCGTCGCTAAACGGCATAGAGGGATAACCAAGGTCACATAGCAGCGCCAGCAATACGTACGCGTCAATAGAGGAAGAGTTGGGAAGGTGGGAACCGACAGTCCTTTGGCTGTTTAGCCTTTTTTTCCCCGAACTTAATCCCAATTTCAGTCGAATTTCTTGCTCTCCCAATTGTGCTATTTTGATGCTGAAACCAGGGAAAGGTTAGGGTTTCCTTTGGTGGGTATTTTCTTTTCGTGATTTTTTTTTTTACCCAACTTTACGTTTCTTTCTCGGGCCCTTTTTAGAGTCTCTTTTTTTTAAACTAAGGGTGAAAATTGGGTTAGCTGCGCAATGTTAACGGGCTTTAAGTTATGGCGTTTTCGTTAGGCCTAACATCGTCGGATCTTTTTCAAATTTAATAAGAGAATATATTTTGACCTTGGGAGTTCGTTTTTCGGGTTTTGGGCGTTAACCCCGTTTTTAGGCGTATTTCAATTTTACTATTCAGTAAAAAATTCTGGCTCATAGAAACCATTTTCAATTTTCAGTGTTGTGTATTAAAACAATATTTTCTGCTGTTTTTTCCCCCAAAATCAACTAATTAACACTAGGACCCGTCATTTTTGACGGGGTTTCAGGTAGTTTAAAGATAAAAGCCCTCTGAGTACTAGGGAGCAAATCAGATACATGGAGGACTTGCCAGTAAGTTTTCTCCTGAATTTCGTGTATGCAGTGTCGTATGGAGAGACGGTAGAAGAAACAGCTCCTTAGGATTTTTGCCGGCCGGAAAGCTTTAGGAACTCTTACTTCTTGCTTTCGGGAGAGCTGCAGGTATTTTTTCCTTGAGCAGTTGAATTCAATTGACTCCTGTGGACGAATTTGGAAACTAGAATTTACCCCGCAAGAGCTTTTAACGTGACAGTCGGAGGCATGGTACGCCGATTAGGGGTTGTGAAAGTTGTTTCGGTTGTCTTCCATTGCTGTAAAACTATAGTAATTTTTATTATATTGTGTTTGCGCCACTTTAGAAGTGTGCGTAGGCTGTGAACGCATTTTAAGCCTAATTGGTACAATTAGTACCCAAGTGAGCCAATCGGGTTCAAAAAAGTCAATTGGGTATAATAGAGTGATTAATAGTTTAACAGTTTAAAAGCTATTAATTTGCACAATTAGAGCTAAAAACGTAAAAAAAAACTTACAAGTTTAAAAAGGTCAGTTTAAAATGTACAAATATTAAGTAGCAGTAGCAGTTTACAATTAACTGAGTTTGTAATTAAAATTTAAAATTTAAAACTTCAGCTGCAAAGCTAAACTCTATAAGTTGTAAAGTTAAAAGCAATTTATCACTGCATTACAAATTACAAGTAAACAGTAAATGAGCTTAAAAACTACAAGGGTACAGCTGGTATTAAGCCTAGAGTTCAAACCCGTAAAAGTAGTAGTTCTATAGTGATAGAATTATTGGTAATTCTATCACTAGAACTATCAACCATCAACTACAGCACGGCCATACAGTTCGCTTTCTATTCATCTCCCATTTCCCGGAAGAATGTAAGAAGTTGTAGTAACCCCTAGGAGTGCGCAAAAATGATCACGCGGGTGCCTTATCCAAAAATGATGAAAAAATATGGGGTATACAGGCATTCCAAGTTCACTGATGACACCATATTACTTGTTATGATACTCTACACCAAACCGATTGAATAAATTAAACCGAAGAGAAATCTATACCATTTCTGCGTATTATCAAAGGAAAATAAACGTAATTAAAATATTCCTGTCCACAAGCTTTGGAAGTCACTTTTTGATAATCTTCCTGTTAATATTAATTACCGCTCCTAAGTTTTACAATGCTAAAAACGCGCGGCGATATATCTTATATCACTCTACTTTACAGTGTATGATATTCACTTTTTTTTTTTACTGAATTAATTTCTTTTGAGCCTCAAGTCAGCCGAAGCAATTTAATACTTGTGTGGCTGAACCGGCTCAATTTGGAACATTACCAGACTTTTTTAGAGAAGAAGAAATATCTGGTAAAGGGAGGTGCCAACCCGGGAAGTGTGCGATGTGTGGAATGCTGCTTTACCGCAATAGACCTTGTCTCCCATACCTTTTTCTCAGTTTGCCTTTCCCTCCAAGCAACTCACTGTTGCACGGAAAATATTACGGGATATAGGGTCCAAGGGTAGCCGCGAGTACTGGGGGGGGGGGGGGGGAAAAATTATAGGCGTCTCGGTCCCAGCTGTACATCTCTGGCTTCTTACAGACCCCGGTTCGATCCTGGTGAAGGGAAGTGTATATGTACGGGTTTTTCTCCGGTTTTAATGATCCGGTACTCCAGTTTCCGCCCTCATGCGGCAAAAAAACAATCGAAGTGATGGTGGTACCTTCCACTTATTCCACTTAACAAAGAGCACCAAGCTTCTTGGCTGACACCTTCTATTCTATTCTACATCACCAAACTAAAGTATGGCGATATCTGGAATGATGTTTTACCGCAAAAGACCTTGCCTGCCAGACCTTTCTCTCAGTTTGCCTTTCCCTCCAAACAAATCACTGTTGCAGCACGAAAAATATTGTAAAAACTTGCTCCTAATAGCAAGTATGTCGAACCACAAGTTCATAAAAAAAAGCCATGTAATATTTTAATTTTCGACAGAACATTGCTGTGTTGGTCAGCTACATAGACAATAAAAACACAATACACTAATGAATAGTGAGAACAAGCAAACAATTCATCAGTGTAATGTGTTTTTATTGTCTAAGTGAAAATAAAAATATTGGGTCGCTTTTCATGAACTTGTGGCTACACCCTTGCTATCAGGAGCAAGTTTTTATTTGTTTGAACACTAAAAAGGGTTTAAAGGATTTAACGAGCGTTAACCACTCCTGGTCATCTGCCCGAAGCCCTACGTATCCACAAAGTAATTGGATCTCGTGTGGACAAATATTACATTGTCTTGATACAATTATTGTTGTTGAACAAAGATATAATGCTGTAAATCATGTAACCAACATTGTAAGATCGAGGGTCGCTATTCCCACAATGTGACCATGAAATTTAGGGCAACAATCGCATTCCAATCCGACCAAGGGATGCAATAAGTCTAATGTCGATCTCTCTACTTGGAGTTTATCCTCCCTATTTTCCTCCAACTGTCCCAACGTAATTCGGCAGGGTTACGTCTTTGGCAGGCGAGGTTAACTAACTTAACCATTTTATTTAAGTGAAACATTAATAAACATCAAAGTCGAACTCTGGCCTCTTGGTTTATTCGAAGCATAATCATCACTGCTCCACCTTGCATCCCTAACCAATCATGTCATCCGTCATTTCCGCCCGACGTGAGTTCCAATCCCTGAATTACAAGGAGCTAAAACTATAAAAGTCCCGTCGAATCAGTCGTCGAATGTTACGACAGGTTTTTATTTTTTACTTATATGCTTCACTGCAGCTTCGTTTCTATACGAATGAGCTAAAAATAATGTAAAAGATCGTAGCAACGTACACGTCGTTTATATTGAACCTTGTAAAAGTTTCCAAACTGCCTAACACCATTCTGAGGTAGGTGGCGCCGCAAAGCGGCAAACGATCACACTAAAAAAGTAGGTCAACTCCAGAACGAGCAAGTGGTGTTAGAAACGAAAGCTGCCAGTATGGTGGCAAATGGGTGTTTGAGTGTTATGTTAACTACCAGAAACAGTCCCCGTCTAGACGGGTAAATTTAGTACTATACTTTGTTCCACATTATGCTTTCAGGAAACTGCCTGTATGACGCCCCGTTTCCTTGCACTACGAGAGCAAAAAAAAAAAAAAAAGGAAATATCTCACTCGTAGACTCTGACAGTAACAGTGTAGACAATATAAGTGGGATATCCACTTGTTTTTCCACTCCTAGTGCTAGGAAACATGGCGCCATACAATCAGTTTCCTGCAAACATAGACCGCCCGCGCACTGAGCGACTTGGCCGCGCGGCCAGGTTGCTGCTGCCAACGAAAATGATTAGGGCGTGGTTTTCCATAAACGGTAAGCATTCTCATTGGCTGCAGCGACCTGACCGCGCGTCCAAGTCGTTCAGTGCGCTAGCCGTCCATAATAATAAATAATAAATAAAACATTTTTTGCAATTGCAAATGGTCAAGCAAGGATCGGGGGATCATCGACAGCCTGCCAAATCTAAAAAAAAAGATATAAGAAAGTAAATTTCAAACGATTTAAAAGCGAGTGCACCCCGATTGGAGGGTATGTCAATGACTAAAAAGACATGTGGGATAGAGAGTCTCACGTTAAGTTTAGGGGTAGAAACGTTGCATGAATTCTGGAGATTTATGCGGGTTAAACGTTTCCGGAATGCCTCTACAGAACAACACGTGACCACCTCTTCGGGTAGGGAATTCCAGACACCAATCACCCTAATGGAAAAAAAGTTTCGACAGCAGTCCAAGTGAGACGCCTGTAATGTAAGTTTCAGAGAATGTCCTGTGGTACGAGTTACATTTGAAAAATCGAAGAATGGGAGGTCAATACCCAATAGACCATGAATAATTTGGAAAGTGAGGATCAGATCGGCTCTCAATCTCCGAAGTTCGAGTGATATAGATATAGTTAACAATTTCAGGCATTGACTATATGTCTGGTCGCGGAGGCCTTGAAAGGACTTAGTATACCATCTCTGAACCGCTTCTATCAAGTCAATGTCGCGAAACAAATAAGGGGACCACACAGGGCTGGCGTACTCAATAATCGGTCTAACATACACCTTAAAAGCCCATACCTTGACGTCCCGACTGCTAGATAGAAAGCATTTTTTGATTAAAGCAGTACGTGTATACGCGATGGCTGCAATTTTGCGACAGTGCAGGCTGAATTTAAGGTTTTCAGAAAACCAGACACCGAGGTCTTTGGTTTCAGTTAACGAGGGGAGAGGATGTCCATCAAGGTAAAATGATCGTCTACCAGTCTGGTCTCCGACATGCATACTGTTACATTTAGTTGCCGTAATCGGCAACTGCCATTCTTTTGACCAATCAATGACACAATTAATCTGTAATTTCAACAACTCAGTGTCGGCTTCGCTGATAATTGCAGAATCCAGCTTCAAGTCGTCAGCAAACTTTGATTGGTTTGCCGAGGACGGCTCACAATTAAGGTCATTGATATAGATCACGAAAAGTAGCGAGCCCAAGACGGAACCCTGGGCTACACCACTTATTAGTCTAAGCTGATTAGATTTAGATTCCCCGACCATCACACACTGTGATCTTTCATGTACAATGCAGAACTGCACCTCAATAACTTGCCACCATAGCCAAGTTTTTCAATTGTGAAGAGAAGCTTCGAGACGGTTACAGACTCAAAAGCCTTTTTAAAATCAAAATAAATAATATCTGTTGCGATACGGACGTCTAGACCACTCGTCCATCTATCAAGACATAAAAATAGTTGGTGTGTCGTCGAGCGACCTGGCATTAAGCAAAATTGGTCTCTCCCAATTAAATTGTTGGATTCAATAACGGTCACTATATTATCGCGGATGATAGATTCCATTACCTTGCATGGAATCACCGTAAGCGCAATTGGGCAATAGTTTCCCGGATCTGAAGCGTCTCCCTTCTTGAAAACAGGTATCACAATTGCAGTCTTCCAGATCGACGGTAGCTTTACCATCAGCAAAGGACAGATTAAACAAGATTGCCAGGGGGTAGCTAATTTCACTGCAAATTTTGTTTATAAAAGAAAGCGGAGAATTTATCTGGCCCCACTGAATGGCTTTGTTTAAGTTTTTTTTATCATCTGTGAGGTGATTTCAGGGGTAAACCTTATACATTCGTTTATAATAAAAACCGGGTGAACACATGGTAGGTACGATACGTAGTGAGTACCATTATCGGTAATTCCATTTAAAACAAACTGTGCATTCAGAATTTCAGCCTTAAATGAATTATCGGTTACGTAGTGCCCGTCAGATTTGAGAGGGGGAAAAGTTCGTGACGAGGCAGTTTTTGCCTTATACAATTTAAAAAGGGCTAAAAGTGATCCATCAGAAAGAACCTTCAAGTCCAGCGAATGTTGCCATTTAGCTGCTTCAATCGAGTAAGAAGATCGGCATATATTGTAGCGCCGTAAAAGCGTAACCGAAGGCTGTTGTTTATATTTGTGCCAAAGTTTAATTTTAAGGCGTTTTAATTTTGATAAGATTTTAGGGGGTTTAGGTCAGCGAAGAACTGATGGTGGTTTCGTAGAGCAGCTTCTGTTCACCTCCTCTAGAGGACATCATTGAACACCTCCCATGCATGTTCTAAATCAAGTTCACTGGTTACTAGTAGCTTTTGCCAATTTATGGTGTTCAAATTCTCCCTTAACCTGGTGAAATTGATCTTGCCCAGGATGTAGGAGCTAGTAGCTTGGAGTGATGTTTCACAATGGAGATTAAAGGAAACCATGCAGTGATCGCTTGTACCAAAATGATCAAAAACTTGAATATCAAAAAGTAAACGATCATTATCTGTAAAGAGGAGATCCAAGATATTTCCCCTCGTGTAGGTTTCTCAACAAGTTGGCGAAAACCTAGTAAAATTATATGTTCAAGGAAAATTCGATGAACTCTCTCAGCAGTGGTACACAACCTCCAGTTTACAGTAGAAAGGTTGAAATCACCTAGTATGATGTTGGAGTAAGAGGTGTTCAATGATGACAAAATAATTGCATTCAAATCCATAACCCGCTGCTCAACCCGACTATCAGGCAAATAGCATGTTATAAAATTCAGTTTCAATTCCCGAACCGATTATCGATACCATATACCCCAATAACATTTACAAATTTGCTTTGTAGTTTCTAAACAATAAGAGACAGCTGCTTCGGGATTGGACCATTGGAAAGAGGAAAGGTGGTGAAAATATGTTGAAAATGGTGTGTTTAAACGTCAAAATCGGTCGACGAAATATGAAAATATCTTTAATTTGGTTTATTACCGATCTCTCTGGATTTTATATACCGATCCTGATTTATACCGATATTGCAGGGATGTCTAAACGTCGTAACCAGTTAACTTTTTAGAAAAATCACTACTCTGGATTTAATGCATGAAAAACTAAGTTACTTTGGATCCCTGTAACCAGGATTTTAAATGTTGGTGGCCACATGTCCCTCCAAGAACTTAGAAGCACAAAAACGCAGCAAGAGAGAAATATCTAGTGTGAAGGAAACTGCATGAAGGAACTGCATCAACTGAGACACTTCTGAACTGTATCTCAGCCAACCTTAACCACTGCACAATCGACCACAGCACATACTTCTCTCCTTTGAATAAGCTAACGCCCTCGTTAGCTCTTATGGCCAACACAGAACACAATCAATTTCTTCATCTCCAGTTACCCGTTGATCAGGTGGACAAGTAGCCGACGGAATATGGTTGCGCACTGACCTACGCTACGCCATGGGAGGCGTCAAAAACATTGAAGTCTGCAGCCTTGGAATGTTAGGTTGGAGACGTATCGGTGATTCCAGTGTTCCTCTACCTTTGGGTACATGATTTGGCTCTGGAACAACAGCAGCTCATTGTGGATCGGCAACAACCTGTTGATGTAACTGTACAGGCTGTTGTGGAATTTTAATGGTAACAGTTTGTCGGCAATCAGGTGAGGATTCATCATTTGGTTCGCTCTCACTTCCAGACTTATTGGAGTCGGGACTATAATGCGACTTCAAGTTTGTTACATGGGGAGACACCATTTAACCAGTAATGGTGTGTCGAAATTCACAGTCGACTGGACCCAAAGCTTTGACGACTTCATTCATATGGGTCCTTGTAGTAATGTAGCAACTTTGTAGCTAAGCCCTTCTTCCTAGCCGGTACCATGAGTCCATGAAAAGTTCCGTAGGAACGATGAGTAACAGACTTCTATTAGGGTGGTGTCCTAGCGTTTGACCGATCACAGAGACTCGCCTCGACCACTCTTGGAACTAAACAACGAAAACTTTCAATTTCAAAAACTAGATGGCGCCAGTAATTTGTGCTTTTTAAAATGTCAGTATCATTTACAGCTTGTTTGTGGGCTCTCAATGTTATTCATAAATTCATATTTAAAGTATTCTTTGGAATTCTCAGACGCATAAAATTTAGTATGCTATATTCTAAACTATTTTCGATATTATTTTTAACCAATCACGAAGCAGTTTGGTTACAAAGAATGCCATGACATGTGTTATGTAATGTGCCACTCGTGCTTCAACTAAAAAAGTGAAATCTTCCAAGTCAACTGCCAGAAAGGGACAGATGAGGAAATTCAACTTTATAGACAACAAGAAAATAGTTTGATAATATGGCAAAAAATGTTTGCTCATTTTAAACAGTAAAATTTGTGGCAAGGCATATCTACGATTATTTGTTGCACATTTTAAGTCGAAAGACAGGAAGCTGATTATATCTAAAGTGTGACACGTCGTGTTATGATTTGTGAGATTTTCTGCTGCATTTTCTATATTCTGCGACACAGCAGTGAAAAACTGTTTAAATGTGGAAATTGTAGTAAAGCCTTTACACTGAAGCTCATGTATGTGCCAGCAGATATACTTTCGGATTATATCTCAGCCAACCTTACCACCGCACAATCGACCTCAGTACAATCCCATCGTTGTAAGCTTCTCACTCCAGAAAAACTAAACAAAACTGAAAAATATTTGTTTGACTGATTTTTTTTCACCATTAGCATCGATCTTTGTTTTATTCTCTCTCGCTGTAAACAAGATGATGTTCGTTCTGCAAGTTACATAAAATTGATCTAGCTTGGTAGAGCGAACATTGTAAACTTCTCAATCGAGAGAAACAACAAATTGAAGAAAAAAAATACTTTGTGAACCTTTGTTGTAAACTTTTCTCTCCAGACAAATTAAACAGAAAGCTGTAAACTTTTGTAGCTGTAAACTTCTGAAGTTTTCAATTAGTTTTTTTTAAACTCTGTTTTTTTATGGATAAACCTGAAGAGAGGTGGGCCAAGCAGAAAATGAGATGAAAGTTAGTTAGTCAATTAGTTTTACCTTTTTAATGCATGTATTTTTGAAAAATGTTTAACAACTGAACCAGAAAGGTGAATTAAAATAATTTCAGAGCAGCACATGTTCATGCTGATTGGACAAGCATCAACCAATCACGAGACGGCATGAGTTCGTTAAAAACCTGATGTATTGAACATTCGCAGGAAGATGGCCTCATACCAATATTCTTTCCGTACGAAAAATGGCCGAAGCTGAGTTCTACAGGTGTTTGAAAAAGCACGACAAAAAAATTTAAAGTGCAAGACAGCGTGATGTTCCCCTATTGTTTATTACGTAAGGCCAAGTGGACGAAGAAAGACACGATCCTCGATCCAAGCACAAGCGATGGAGACCAATCTGCCCATTCCTGTAAACATACACCTGAAAGGTTGAATTGCTGATAGTGGAATGAATTAATTCGATGCAATCTACCCTGATGAACATGCCTATTGACTATGAATGGAAAGTTGAGTATATAGAGGGTAAAGAATGGATTCCTTGGAAAGCAAGTTATGGGAAAAACAAATGCTGGAATTCTTTTATGATTCCTTTAATTCTTCTACGACTGAACCATCTTCGAGATGAATGTATAAGATGCTGTCTCCATGGCGGGCGAGAGGACGGGCTAGTGGTAAGTGGGTGACGCGTTGCACCCCAACTCACAACCACCCCCAAATCCATAACCCCCACATATACCAGATGTCTCGCATCCAAGGAGGGGAAAAAACTAAATAACCCACTAAACCTTTCGTTTTTTTTCGTAACCAGTCTTGTATCGAAAGAGAAAAAAACTACTACTCCTATGCCCCTTGACCTACAAATCAATCTCTCTTACCCAATGCCTACTCGCCAAGGGTCACTTCCTCTCCAAATGGTGAACCCCCGTTTCGCCAAATCCCGTTCCGCAAAAAACTAATTTGACAAAATTTTACGTACACGAAATTTAATACCTTATTTCTGTGTAATGGGCCTTTAAAAGGCAAACATTTAACTGGTAGAATAAGCCCAGTTGATTTATTAGAGTTTTGAAAACTGGCAATACAGACGGAAAACGTGCACTTTAAATATAATTGTTTATAATTGTTTAGATTGCTTGTTTAGATTGCTACATCAATGTCAAGGTTCTCTTTTAAGAATAGTTAGTTATACATGTGATGGTTAACCTTTTCCAAACGGTCATTCCCGTTTTGCAGAATCCCGTTTCTCAGAACCAAAATATTCTTCA
>JAHWFP010163077.1:9088-24696 GCA_023313725.1 Lithobius niger
CACGAAAGAGGGCTTTGCAGTCTAAAGTTAACATCACGAAAGAGGGCCTTACGATCTGAGGTTAACATCACGAAGGAACCTTGTATACAGTTCATACGATTATCATCACGAAAGAGGACCTTACGGGCTAAGGTGGGGACCTTACCGTCTAAGGTTAACATCACGAAGGGGGCCTTACGGTGTGAAATTAACACCACGAAAGAGGGTCTTACGGTAAGGTTATCATGACGAACGAGACCCTAGGGCCAATTTTATATTTTATGTAACCGTCCATCATGTTTCAGCCTGCAGTTCCATTAATCTAGATTTTCTTAAATACGTAAAGCGGATGTACAAGAGGTCTAGTTAATTGAGGAATTAAACAGAAATTATTTACTCTTCTCACACGCCGCCTATGATTAAAGAGAACGAACTTGAAAAAAAAACAAGATCAAAAATTAAAGGATGTTCGGACAATTACTTTTAAGAAATCGTAATAACGAGTGTGAAATGTTCCCATGACTACCAAGGCATATAATACGCACACTACCGGTCATTTTAGCAAACGATTGAAATCAGACTTCAAGGTAGGAGTAGCGGGGCAATCAGACCTCACACGCAACACAATCCCACGGTGAACTTTAATTAGCAACACTTAAAACCTTAATTTTCTACATAGCACCCCTGAAAGCTCAGTTTCTCGTTACGTGGCTGCTCTCAGTTGGCCCACCTACAAATTAAATTTGGGAGAGGGAGATATATAAGAATATAAGAAACAAAGAGGTCTAAGAATATTGGAGGGGGGGGGGTTGGCTGTGCTCTAAGTGCCTCGCATCAATTCTCTTAAAACGTTAACATCTTCAGTGCCAAGATATACTCTAGAGATGTTTTTAAAGTCCCGTGTATACATAGATCGTCGAAGTGATTCGATCTCACATCATTTTGACTCGTAGACCATGACTCTGACCACTCCGCTCGTTTCTCTAGGCAGTGTTGAGTTGATACCATTCCTGCACCTACAAAGTAAAACAGTTTTTCCCTGATGACAAACCAGCCCACAATTCATGAGAAGACAATAAGATTTTAATTTTCGGCCAATATTTACAAACTTTGGTCACAAGTAAAACATGTTAAAACTTATAAAATCAAGAGCCGTGACAAATCAAGAGGTATCAGCCGTTTACCTCGTCACTTTTCATTTTTAATGTTTTAACAAACGTTTTGCTTTGCCCAGCTTAATGTGTTTTACTTGTGACCAAGAGAAGTAAATATTGGGAGAAAATCCAAATCTTGTTGTCTTCTCATGATTTGCGGGCTATAATTGTTCATCAGGGAAAAAAACTGTTTTTCTACCGTCCTTGTTGGATTCCTTGGGAACCATCATGAAACTTATTTCGTCCTTGGGCTTAAGTTTCTAACGTTTTTGTGTGGATTGAAGGGGTTAAAGAATGAATTTACAATTTATTTTCCGCTGCAATAAGTGCATTATTTGTCTACGTTCGCAAAATGTTACTTTAATTTCATCCCCTCTCTCCTCATTCTCCCCTCATCTTGTCGTGGTAAGGTTAACTTACATTAGTAGAATCAGGTCGAATTTAATGTCAAAGGGTTTTAGCGAGCGTTAACCGCACCCGGTGATCTGCCCGACGAAGCCCTAAGGCCCTATGTCTGCAACACCCGGAATGGATTCTCAGGAGGTCACCCACCCAAGTACCAATCGGGGCCAATGCTACTTAACCCATAACCGCCTGAAAGAACTTTCAGACCCTCTTTTTTTAGAGTACCCGGTACTTGGGTCGGTTCTCGGATTCGAACCGGCATTCTCTTGGTTTGGGGCCGACGACGCTGACCACTGGGCTGTGACTGCCCGCTTTGCTCGGGGTCCCCGGGGACCCCTCACAAAGCTCGCGCTGGGACTTAGTTTTTCGCTGTTATACGTTGAAGGCGTACGTTCGTATCTAGGCGGTTATGGGTTAACTTCGGTGATCTGACGAGAACCGGTGTTTCCAGCACCGCAAGGCCGCAGACACTGAATTTAATGATTCACAGTTCCAACAATTAATTTACAGGCAGGATGATGAGATGGTAAATAAAAGTGCCTTCGGACATGCAAGAACCCATAAAGAATTGATGCTTAACCTCTCTCTCGTTTATTCTGGTAAGAACTACATTTTTTTTTCAATTTTATGCTTTAAACGAACTTGTGTTTTTTATGAAGGCTGTAACAGTGTAAATATGTCTTTTGCAGTGTTTTATGTGCCTGCTGATATGCAGAAATATTGTGTTTTTTAAATAAATGTGCCAGGATGCAAATTTATGGAGTCGACCTCCACTCATTTTTTAGACAAAGAAGCGTCCTACTCTTCTTCATTTGTACCATAAAGAGCAAATAAACAGCAACACAATTAAATTTTCAGCCCTAATTGTGGGTCTTGTTCACAACAAAACGCTTGAAAAACGAAATTTAAAATGACGGCAGCAGCTTTAAGTTGCTGCTTATTCGCCCAGCGCCATATTGTAAAATGACCAACAAATTTACAAGATTTTGGTCAAGTAGGCAGCAACTTAACGCTGCTGTCATCATTTTAAACTTCGTTTTTCACGTGGTTTTTTTTTGTGTGTGAACAAGACCCACAATTGGGGCTGGAAATTAAACTATGTTGCTCTTTATTTGATATGCGGGTTCTTGTCTGTAAGTAGGCCTCTTTATTTACCATAAAGAGCCAGGGTGGTTTCGCTACGGCAAGGTGGGTTGGTGGGCAGCTAAGTAAAGAGGGATGTTTTAAGGGGCGCCAACTAAGCTCCAGTCCCACGCACAGCGGCCATCATCAGAGTGCGAGACCAAACTCCAAATTACACTGAACCATTCGGAATCGTAAGCATTTTCGCAAATCTGACACCAGTGCAAACAAAAACGGTACAATCTAACTTGTCGATTTCGATTGACAAGGACACACGAGGAGTGAGACCAATGGCTCTTTTGCTTATCGATAATTCCGAATGGGCCCAGGAGTCCATCTTGAAAAGTGAGCTGTCAGACGATTAAAAGAGCTTGCATGTCGCCCGGAGCTCGAATGATCCATTACCCTCCCATGCTGTAATGAAGGCCTATCATGATTTCTCACACGACCAAGACTGCTGTTTATTTCTTATCAAGATTTTTAAGCTCCTTTCAATTCGTTGCGAAATAAAGACATTAGAGAAGGGTGGGAGGTGAGGCGGGAGGGGGAGGGTGGAGATAGACAGACAGATAGACGAATGAACGAACGTGCAATCTCCCCTCAAGAGGATTCTTCAAAACTCGTGGCCTCAACTCCTCCGCACTCAGCTTTACAGCGCCACCATTGAGCTCTGAGAGCGAATTAGCGGCAGAACAACGAAATGGACTTATTTCGTTCGTCGATCTTCAGTTGCTTTCGCCGAGTTCTTCTCCGGCTTTTCTTCGACGGAAAATTGATGAGCGCGGCAAATGATAGCCGTAATCGGGCTTTCGTTGGCGGCCTAATTTAGCGCTCTTGGCCCCCTACCCCGCCTCCCTCTAAACTTCCCTCCTCTGCTCCAACCTCCTCCACCACCCGACCCCCTTTCGTTTCTACCTTTATTTACTGTATCGAATTCACTTTTCGTTGCTGATGCGACCGTATGTATCAGCTCTTGACGAACGAAAAGAAACTTTCGTCCTTCGAGACCAAAAGAAAACTCGAAGGAAAAAAAAAAAAAAGAAATAAAATTTAGCTTGATCGAGCACTTTACTTTCGCGACTTCAACTTTTATCCAAACACGCTTTCTTCGTTTCTGTCCTTTTTTATGTTGTTAATATATTAAGAATTCTACGAAGCAATCGAAATTCTGCGGTACTTATCAAAGCCCAGAAAAAAGTTAGGCTTAATTTAATCGCGCACGGAGCGAGGGGATCCGTAATAATGACTAAAATTCACTTTCAGAATTCTGTAAAATTTCCTAAAAAAAGACAATTTTGGAAAATTTCTTACCAAATGCCTATATCTATTGCTGGATTAATCTACTATCTCAGTCCATGCACACATGTGTAGGGAAACGATTTTGTTTTCGTTTAAAAAACAATAGCTTTACGAAGGCCCAGCATAATTCTACCAGAATTCGCTGTTTTATTTACCTGCCTTTGTTTAATAACTATTGATTTTTTTTATTATTACACCGTTAATTAAACCATTTGGAGTCCCTCAGGGCTCAGTACTAGGCCCCCTTTTGTTCATCGCTTGTATATAAACACTGTTGCAAATTACATTAAAAACTGCAAAGTAAGCTTAGAATTTGTAGACAGTATAATTTTTATACACGTTGAAGCATGCAAATAATGGAATTAAATCTTCCAAATTACTTACAAAACTAAACAGTTGATTTCCAGTCAATAACGCGTAAAAAGGTTTCCATGACATAAGCTCTCCTGAGCTCACAGATAATTCTTTTGAAATAATTTAACGGGAGGTCCTGGTTTGAGTCCCAGTCGAGGCAGTTGTCTTTTCTTTCTTTCTCAGATAAGTGTATCGTGTATCTCATAATTTATTTATTCACACAGAAATTCGAAATGGGCCCTTCTGCTTTAGGCTAGTAAATACCTGTTGACTTAACTGTGTTCTTGGTTTCTTTGTAATACTTATGTCATAGTAAAATCATTAGTGCTGTACTGATAAAGCACGATATAATACACTCTACAGTGGTGCACCTAAGGGTGTCAAGGGCCCCCCTCCCCCGCCCGAACCACCTTAAGAGTAAATCTGGTAAAAGTAAGCACATAAGGCATTTACTGCAAATGAAAAATCGTGGAAATTAACTTTTTTAAAGGCACGAAAAGATTTAAAGATTTGAAAATTACTGAATTGTTTTATGTTTTACAGAGACGTAACCCCCCCCCCCCCCATACCCAAACTCCCGTTTTAAAGGACACTTACATCCATTTTGACATGCATGCTTTACTTTTGGATCATTTACACAATAACTAAACACAACAATTGCGGTAAGAATAAGTTACGTACGCTCGATACAACAATTTAATTATAGCATCACCAAAACAAGACATGGAGACCGCTATTTTTTTGCTGGAACGCGCAGAAATTAATGCCGGCTGATGTCACTCTTCGATTTCGACTCGCAGCCGATTGAGATAGCTCTATTGGCTGTGAGAGCTCGAGCGTCTGACGGCCTTAGCTGGCCACCACAACAGTTGTAGTGGCCAGCTAAGGCCGTCGGACGCTTGAACTCACAGCCAATAATAGAGCTATCTCAATCGGCTGCGAGTCGAAATCGAAGAGTAACATCTGTCGGCATTAATTTCTGTGCGTTCCAGCAAAACAATGGCGGTCTCCGTATCGTGTTTTGGTGATGCAATAATTAAATTGTTGTATCGGACGTACGTAACGTATTCTTACCGCACTTCTTGTGTTTAGTTATTGTGTAAGTGATCCAAAAGTAAAGCATGCATGTCAAAATGGATGTAATTGCCCTTTAAAGTACATTTTGTTATTGTCAGGGCCCCCCCCCCCCTTCAAAAAAAATAAAACCCGGATGGGCCAAATTCCAGGTGTTTTTTTTCCGCATTACAAAGTTTACTATATGGTTGGCACGTACTCACAGAAATTTAGTTTTAATCTACGGGATACGATTTAATAATAAAATTATTATTATTACTACATTTCGGACATATTCTAAAAAAAACCTAAGCCACCAGAACCCATTGGGATAGCACGGCTAAACTCAAAACGGTTTCAAGTTTCCAACGTGAATTTTTGTCTACGCCTGAAACCAAAAAACCCTCGAGTCTGAAACGTGTCGCGTCTCGACTGAAACGGCGCTCGCTCGCACTAAAGGCGCTTCGATCTGTCCCCCTGGTGCCATGTGGGAAAAGTTATACGACACCTTTATCTTTGCGCGACGAATACGAGATCGGGCCATGAGGGAACCTTTTATTTGGAAATTAGACATGCAAGGGGCAACGCCAAGCTGTGGTAAGACATAGTCACGAACCTTCGAGGCTTTAAAACCCACACTATTCCGATTGATTCAACAGTAAACTGAGTGCAAAAAGGGTTGAGTGCAGAGTTATATTACCAAACTTAAACGCTACGTGCCAGGTAAGTGGCGCCACTGTTGAGACCGGGATAACGGTACGCCAAAAAAATTTGGTCTGCGATTGGCTGTCACCTTTTATTTTTTATTTATTTTTTGGCTATGGATGAATGAGGTTCGAGTTGGTGAACGGGGTCGCAAGTAAGGGGGCGCGGAATTGTACCGACACGGAGTTACGTTAACTCCGGATTTTTTATAAACACTGGCCCCTGTGTTGGACCCAGAATTACAGTATCCCCAGATTCGTAATTTGCTTGAAAAGTGTCCAAAACAATCCGGAATTGTAGTAACACGGAATTACCCTACCTTGTCTAATCTAATCTAATCTAATCTACATTATAATTCTGGAGGCCGGCTAAAAGGAAGGCTAAAGGGAAGGCTAAAAGGAAAACCGGAAGGACAACAATCACTTCTCCCCTTCTCACTCCCGCATTGAAAATGCACTCTCCCACTCTACCTGCATGGAAACAGGAGGCAGGCATGAGTGGTCGATCAACTCAATAAAGGTTCAATCTGACACGTCGTCGGGCCGAACAATCACTTCTCCCCTCCTCGCGCCCGCATTGCAAATGCGCTCTCCCATTCTACCTGCACGCAAAGAGGAGGCAGGCATGAGTGGTCGATCAAGTCGCCGGGAAGAGCGCCGGAAAAAATGTCCCGGGAAATGTGTCCGTAAACTTAATTCATGACCGGCCCCCGTGCATAGCACGGGCTTCCTCTAGTTTGACAATAATATGGTTGAGGTTTCTGATGTTATATGTATAACCGCAGCAAGAGCAGTAGCGCGAGCGAGGCTGGGACGTTATTTAATTACTAATAAATTCAGGAACTCCGTGTTACCACAATTCCGGATTATATCAGACACTTTTAAAGCAAATTAAGAATCCGGAGTTACTGTAATTCGTCCCACATACGGGCCACCATTTAAGAAAAGCCCAGAATTAACGTAACTCCGTGTCGATACAATTCCGGTGCCCAGCAAGTAATGACCAGGTATACACAAAAGAGGATCAATACCAGAAACTAATAATAATAAATGCGTAGGGGCAATCCATATATTACGTCACGCTTTTTGGCCAATTTTAAAACTCCCACCCACCACTTTGTCGCAAATGTCACAAAATTTTAAACACTCCCCTAATAATTACGTCACACTTCTCCAATCACACCCCACCCCCATGTAATATCTCAAAGTACTTTACATTTGCTCATACTTAAATTTATTATATTTTTTTTCAAATGAGTCCACGAGTTTGAATCTTTTAGTTTTTCTATAGTATGTATAAATGGAATTGCATCTGACCTATTGTTTACAGAATTACCAGAGGAGCCATTTGTTCAACAATCCGTTTTAGCTTCTTGTAGCCATTAATTTTTTTAACTAGTTACTTAATTAGGTAAACAAGATTGGTATTTCATAATCTTGGACATTTTTTCATCTTATTTATATTTTGTTACTCAGGTTTAAACAGTGCTGTAATTACACCCTCCCCCCCGGATGAGCCCCTAAACACAAACCGGGGTCCTCCAAGCAGCAGAGTCAGCATAATGAAAAATTGTTGAATCAGTCTTACGGTATCCCCCCGGGCCCCCAGAAATGTAGAAAATAACCTTTTTTGGTAGGCTATATCTTATTTATTTAGTGTATATGCTTTCAGAACTTTCATTTTGTAATTTTTTATAGTCATTAATAACGTTGTAATCTACTAGTTGTCGGATGTATACAATTTTAAATTACGAAAATCCAAACTTTTCTAGCTTTCCCATTCAGCATACGAATCCTGCAATATACAACTTTTAAAAGAATCGAAATTTTGATCGCGTTAGCAGATGGGCGAAAACTTGTTTCACGGGCTGTCAAGACAGACAGCTATTTATTAACCCAGAATTCAGTTGGTCTACAGTATGAAGCCGTGATAAAGTTCCCGCCATCCCACGACACGAACCCCGACCAGCATCCGTTACCTTGAGATGCCTGTCGGCTTCATCTCCAATTCCTAAAATCCTGCTAGTTTCCCATAATTTGTGGGAACGCCGTGTCATCGGAGATGGGCTACTCAAGCGTCGAGGTCAAGAGACGCTAACGGCAGGCCGTGACTCGAGCGAGACCCCTGGATCCGGCCGGACTGGACATTCGGAAGAAAGACCGGAAAAGGAGTTCACCTCCAGCTCGATCTGAAAAATCATTTCTGCCCCCACAACTAATTTCCTGCCCAATGGTTTTCACATTTGTGATATTTGCCGGACAGATTTTTACCTTTATTTTGCTTTTGAGAAACACCAGTTCCCCCAATTTTTTTTTTTGCTATAGATGATGAAAGCGCTAATCAAGCTTGGAAAAATTTATCTTCGAAGGTACGATTCATACGATCCGAAGTCTAGGGATAGACAGATATTAAAATCGGTATCGGTATTTACATATATTATCGGTATTTTTCGTGCATCGGTATCGGTCTGTATCGGTGTTTATTTACAGATATTTTGCCGATACGACCATCATCCATGCGCACTGGCTATTCTGCATAGCTTGAGAGAAACCTTTCCTGTATAGCACCGCTCGCATCGCATGACATCACCGGGACAGCGTCTCGGTGAATTTAACGCGTGCGTATACTGTCGGCTTGTTGCAATTAGGCCTTTCTGCAGTGTGGACTGGGTTTTTTTATGGTCAGAGGTACGAATGAGTTTGACTTTTTTACCCGTTGACTTTTTTTTTAAAAACCGTTATCGGTATCTGTGTATCGAAATCTGTATCGGTATCGGATTGGAGTGGGGGGAAATATCGGTATCGGCTCGGATCGGTATTTTCCTGTATCGGTCGATCCCTACCGAAGTCATATCAACACCAAGGCCGTACACACATTTTTTACGGCCATTGAAGACGTCCCCCCACCTGTTTTTTATCCCGATACGCCCTTTTTCTTTTCCGTTGCCCCCCCCCCCCCAAATCGGGGGAGTAGTGAATACTAAGATGTTAGTCGGTGAACACTTAAAAGGTTTCCTGCGACAAAACGGATCATTCATAACTGGGCAAAAGTGGAACAGTAGCTCTGAAAAAAAAAGGGTGATAAATCAATTGTTCACTTGCTTTTTTTTAAGTGAAGATACGGTAGACGATATGTTAGGATACGGTAGAGGATGTAACTCAACAACAGAATGTGGTAGAAGTAAGAATATAGTGGAGGAAAGAAACGTGACTTACTTAACTGACGTCACCCGCAAGAAGGGCAGGGGGTGATGCGGAGTGCGTCAGATTCGGACGAGGGGACGTGGGGAAGCGTTCACACAATTTTAGACGCCACATTTATTTTACCGAGCAATATTTCAATGTTTTTACCATTTTGTGTAAACATGTATTCCCAATAATTTTTTTCCATTTTGTAGAGCGATCGAGCTGAGGAGCGTTTTAGTGTCGACTCAGGTAAAAGCCCCGGCCATTACCGAAAGTTAGACTAGGGCAGCAGAAACTGAGAAGCTTCTCAGATCGTTCTGGACAAAGTATAGTGGTAGAAATAATGACTTCGAACAACAAAGACGTTTAGCGCGAGTTCCAGTGATTACAATAGTGATTATAAAAAAAAAGGATTGTTCTATACGATATGACTTCTGGCTGTTTCGCCCGTTTCATTATAAAATGTACCCTATAGAGCAGTGACATTTGCCGCCACATTGGCACCAGATTGGCACCAGTATGGGTTTTGGAGGGCATAACTACAAGGTGCACTACATAAAAATGGAGGGAAAAATAACGGAAGAGCGGATTTCTTAGGCTTAAAATAACAGTTTTCTCCAACAACCAAAATCGCGCGTTTTAGGTCTAAGAAATCACTCTTCACAGCACCGGCTTCAATACGACACCCTTCTGTTCTCTCTGCAGTGCCCCTTGCAGCTAACCCATTAAGGCTCCAGCATAGAGTTATATACAATAATACTACGTCGTGTCATGCTCTATATCTTAAGCACCAGGCCTCTAGGAAGCTTAATACGGCGCTGGATGTATAGAGCAGTGACATTTGCCGCCATACTGGCACCAGTCCGGGTTTTGGAGGGCATAACTGCAAGGTGCACTACATAAAAATGGAGGGAAAAACAACGGAAGAGCGGATTATTTAGGCTTAAAATAACGTCGTTTTCTCCAACAACAAAAATCGCGCGTTTTAGGTCTAAAAAATCACTCTTAAACAGCATCGGCTTCAGTATGACGCCCTTCTGTTTCTCTCTGCAGTGCCCCTTGCAGCTAACCCATTAAGACTTCAGCATTGAGTTATATACAATAATACTACGTCGTGTCACTGCTCTATATTCTGCATGCATGCGGCCCGCGAGCGACGACTAGCCCCTGTGTCTAAAAAATTAGCTACTTCCCCCTTCACCGGTAATGGAGAGTGTGGGTGGGGGGGGGGGGGGGGGAAGAAAGTCGACGTTCGTGACGTTAATTTCGAGAGTATGGGAACTAAATTCGTGTCCCAATGCGACGAGAGAAGGAGGGTGACTGGAAAATGACAAAATTTTAGTGACGTCACTTGTGTATGGCCTCTAAACTGGCTGCTTGTTAAACTACTTTTAGCCTCTACCTTTGCGTGTAGATACATTCGCTTCCGATGAGTTGGTGGTTAGGTTTTCAGGGACGGTAACAAAAACGTGACGAAAATAATAAGCCCAAAAATAAAAAAAGGTTGCACCTGACTGGCTTCACGGCATAGCATGCAAAGAAGCAGTTTGGGAAACGGAATTAAGTTATGCATTGCGGAAAATTTTATCTCTCTCATTATTCACCCTAACTATTATAGGCTAAGTCAAGATGAAATTATGTGTGATCCCTGAGGAATTCTAAGGCCATATCTTAGGCCGGTAAGCAGCAAAGCAACACAAATAGGCAGACAACACGGAATCGGTTCTCTTTCAAATTGCATGACCCGTGACGTCATGCCGTGAGCTTGACTAATAAGTTTTTGATTCGTGCATAATCCTTAAATGAACTGACTCGCCTTCCGACTGCGGGCGCTTTCAATTTTGCCCGTGGAAAGAAAGTATTTTATTTTTTTTTTGTACTTTTGTTTCGGCTAGTTGTTCTTTCCGTTGTTACTGCATGTAGTAATAGTGGAAAGTAACACAAATGTTAAAAAGGAACTTCAGATCTACATTCGTCAGATTATTCTCATCTCGCTTCGGATCCAACATGGCTGCCAACCACCGGAAGTAGATGAAATGGTGCACGGGTCAGATGCGATAGACGTCCAGGTCCCAGTTTTACATCTCTGGCTTCGTACAGACCCAGGTTCGATCCTGGTGATTGGAAGTGTATATGAACGGGTTTTTCTCCGGTCGTTTTCCGCCCGTTGCACGAGGGTTTTCTCCGGGTACTCCAGTTTCCTCCCTCATGCGGCAAAAAACAACTGTTCCTGATGGTGGTAAAACCTTCCACTTAACATCTGCTGATTGGACCTAATAACAAGCTATTAGCTTATTGGCCGACACATTCTATTATTATTATTATTATTATTAGTATGGTCGTGTTTCTAAACTGTATGGAAGTAGAGATGTGAAAAATGTCTAAATTTAGAACCAAAATCCAATTAAACATAGAATAATAAGCATCTGTATGTCGTCACTAACGTTTCTCTCACTGAAAATAGACGTGGCAGCCATTATTGCTAATTTTTCTTCTCTTGAGAACGACGAGCATGAGACAGTGTGCCAAGCTTTTTTTTTCCGTGATTCCTCGACGTATTTCTGTGACGTTATTTTGCTCCCTAACTTCTACATAGGTTATATTAGGTTTAACATTTTCCCACATTCTTTTGTAAATATTTTGGCTGGACCGATTGCCACGAAATGAACGCCATTGGAAGCTCTAGAAACTGCGGTTCAGATGGTGTAGTTGAAAGTTAATATGGTTTCTATCGGTAAATTGTCCAGAGAAATCACATCTCGCCAGGACAGGCGAGGCTGCCACTCCAGGTTCCTGAACCAATGCAACGGTCTGACTTTCCATTCTCCGAAAGGAACCAACTTCGTTAGTAAACTAAACCACGCGCCAAGGCTGTTTGCGGTGACGCGCGTATCGCGTGACTGGGCTAGTCCACTCAGATAGCCAAAGATGCGCTATTCTTGTTCGTCAGTGGCTATCTCATGATGACGTCACGGCAAACAGTCGTGGCTCGTGGTATAGATCGGTTTTGATGACATTGTGGGGCACGGCTTAGACGAATTCGTCTCCCTATTCCCTCTTAAGTTTAGAAACGAAACCTTAGTTCATTTTTCGTCAGTTCAAACTGTAGGCCTAATTACTCAAAAATAGGCCCAATCACACAAAACTAGTTCTGTGGCGCCGTCCGGTAAGGGGCCAGCAAACTACTGCACTACTGAATAGCGTTTGGGGAAGAGATAGTTACCGCTTTAACAGGTCCACCATCAATTTAGCACCAGCACGTAGTGTAACGTACCCAACTAGATATCGAAAATTAATGCTCATTAGAGCTCGAAAATTAAAATTAGTGATCATTCAATAAAAAAATTACATAACACTTTCAAAGGTGGCGGTGCCAAATTGATGCTGACAGCACCACCCTCTATGATTGGCTCGAAAAACATCTCGTTTTTTAATGCTTAATTAGTGCTCATTAGTGCTCGAAAATCAGAATTAGTGCTCTTTCATAAAAGAATTATAACTCTGTCAGAGATGCTGCTGGATCAATTTAGCACCACCACCTTTTAAAGTGTTATAATTCTTTTATTGAAAAAGCACTATTTCTAATTTTCGAGTAGTAACGAGAACTAAGAAATGGGACATGTTTGGAGCCGTTAAGTGCGGCTGATGCTGCTGGATTAATTTGGCACCACCACCTTTGAAAGTGTTATAATTCTTTTATTGAAAGAGTACTAATTCTAATTCTCGAGCACTACTGAGCATTAAAAAGTGGGATGTGTAGAGCAGTTAAGTGCAGGTGGTGCTACAGCATGAACAGCATCAATACACCAAAAGAGTGATCATTTACGTAGCTGTATCAATTCTAATTTTCAAGCACTAATGAGCACTGATTGCATGAGCACTAAAAAATAAGATATTTTTCTAACCAATCAGAGAGGGAGGTGCTGTCAGCGTCAATTCGGCACCACCACCTTTGAAAGTGTTTCAATTCTTTTATTGAATGAGCATTAGCACTTATTTTAATTTTCGAGCACTAATTGTCCTTATTTAAACCATGCGCAATGGCTGTTTTCCGTGACGTCACCATGAGTTAGCCAATGACGAACGAGAACAACGGCTGTTTGGCCGTCTGATTGGACTAGCCCAGTCACTTGATACGCAGCAAACAGCCATGGCGCGTGGTATAGTTGAATACGATTACACAACAACTGTTGGTAGTGAACTCTTGGTTTTTTCATGGTAAAACAGGCTACTTTTTTTTTTTTACTTCAAAATCAGAACGAGCACTGAACTGTAACCATACTATTGTCTGTTCCACAATAATTTTAGAAAGGAGGTTGGTATCATCCAACTGGCGATCAGGATGAGCATCAGCTTAAAGCAGTAGTACTAGTTTAAAATATCATTAACGTGCAGAGATCCTTCGTTAATGTCGACACTAAAATTACCGCAGTGAAACTTTCGAAGGCTCCTGCGGTAATTTTAATGTCGACATTACCGTATCTCTGCCACTTAATGATATGTTGAATTGGGACTGTTTCTTTCATCGGAGGCACACACCGATCGCGAGTTTGTGATTAACTCCATTCTAAGTGTGGAACAGACCATAACCAAATCGGTTTAAGCATGGCGAGAAATTATTTTTACGAAATTTGCTATTAAAATCATGTTTTGCAAGAAAGCACTTAGCCAGAAAAATCATTAAAATTTTAATTTTCGGTACCAAAGTACATACTGGGGAGCGATACCTTCGTCAGAGAAATACAAAATATTGATGGAAGCACCTTATAGTGTCCGCGGCCTATCTTGAGTTCGCCCCAGAACGACACAGATAATCAAGTGTATGTTTTTGGTAGCAGAGTGCCTTGTTGATATCCGAGATGGTTACAAAAACAATGGCGGCCATCGATGAATGCCGCCCCCTCCAGGAAAACGTAGCCGCTCATAAATACCAGCAGGACTCAAGATAAACCGCGTACACAATATAATTTAGTAATAATTATAAGGTACTTTCATCAATATTTTGTATTTCTACATTCGTGGTGTCATGACTAAAGAAACGACTACATTTTAACAATTTTCAATCTTTCACATTTTTTACATGATCTCTAGATCCCCAACATAATCCAAATTTAGTGAGATCATGCTGGCGGACTGTCATTTTAAATAAAAAAAGGGGGGAATAAATAGACAGGGGTTCGATTCGCCAAGGATAATCGCCTATTTGTTTCCACCTTCCAACCAATAAACGTCAGAAAAAATAAAATAAACTGTTATAGGGAGGGGGTGGATGGAGGACAGGGCTCGGGATGGAGGGGGGTGCCGGCGCCAGACCTTAAACTCGTTCAGGTTGCCCGCCTCACGTACTTACTCACCATTAGAACGGAGGGGGGGGGGGGGGGGGGAAAAAAGACAAAAAAATATTTTTTTTTTTAATGTTTTGGCCCACAATCGTTCATAGTGAGATTGATAAACCCAGCTAGGGGGGGGGGGGGGGAGTTCACGGGTTCAGATGGGTTTAGTGAAGGCAGCTGCGAAATAGCCCGGGGCAGTCGGGAAACGTGGGCGTATCAGGCCTCCCAATTTCACACTTTGATGCCCAAAATGCATACCTACCCCTTGAATCAGCACGAGTCACAACAAAAACCCATGCGAACCCGTGACCCGAAGCCCCGGGAGCCGAGATCATCAAGCCCTAAATGGGTGTTGAGGGGGCGGGAGAAGGATAGAACCAGCCAACCAACCAGCTACAGCAACTATTTTTTTTTATGCACGCACATTCCAGTTATGAATGCAATATTCGCTACAGATTAATTTTGCCGGCAAAAAAAAAAAAAAATGAATAGAAAAAAGGAGAGGTCATACTGTTAACTTTTTTATTGCCCTGTATGGTGTGAATTATGTGTGGCTAATCTACGCCTTATTTTTTCTTAGTTTTTATTTATTTGCGTTTTTTTTTAATTCTTATTTTATTTTTGGGGGAAGAGTCACTGTTTCAGGAGTGTTCTTCTATGGTGTGTGCCGTAAAATCACCAAAGTTCTGTTTTCTTGCAGCCCTGCCATCTGAAGGAAACTGCTTGTGTAGATGAATATTTCCGTACTAAAGTTTTGTAAGGTGCTAAGGAAGTGGAGGATTAGTTTCCAAAACAAGGCTCGATCCTAATTCACTTTCGTACTGCGTAGCTAGGGTACTATGCACGTAGCTCTACGTATTAGGCATCAAACTAAGGTTGCTAACTTGTTCTGACCCTGATTAGGCCTGGAGGTTCCAACTTGCAGGTCTGAACCCCCAACACCAACGGAGGATTCATCGTTCGGGCACCCGCATTTATACACGCCGAGAACAATGGATCCCGCCCAAGGCATTACGTCA